>QLOY01003625.1:0-23111 GCA_003313965.1 Megacollybia marginata
CTTCCTTTCGTCGTCTACTTGTCCACCGCTTATTCAACCTTAGCCGCCAGAGCTTCTTGCATCCATCATTCACCAATTCGAGGAATTGGCCCAAGACCTCTGGCCTGAAGAATCCCAGTCGAGCGATGTACCATTACGCAGGTTAGAAGACGACGATCGAATGTGAGTAGCCTCGCTGCGCTTGAAAGTATATTTGATCATCATCAAGAACGCCACTAGTGAACCGTCTTGTTCCTTCAGACCTTACGCTGCAACAGATGCCCTCGTTTACCAAAACTTTCATCTCCAAAAACATGTCTGAAGCTATCAAATTAACCAGGCATGTTCCTTTCACCCACAGCAGCCCAATGTCACAGTACTTGGTTTCTAAAGGATCAACTGCTTGGGAGGCATCAGTTAAATCAAAGATAGACATAAGCAGCGATGATTTGTTGCCTCCTGGATGGAAAATGGTCGAGAAAGATAAACAAGAGGCACCTCCTGATATCAAAAGGAAGGCAACTGGAGGCCTTCTGTCTTTCTTTGGTCGTCGAGCCACTACTCCGCCTGTCACTGATTCCGGACCGCGAGTTCAATCGCCTACTCGTCAGACCTCAAGGTCTACTTCCAATACTCCTCGGGCAAGTGTTGATCTTTCTAAACCCCCATCCGTTGCTGCTTCGACACCTGCACGCAACACGCCCCCTTCCTCGACTTCCTCAACACCACCACCTCCACTGGCATCACCGCCAGTTATCCCAGAGCTTCATGCAGAACAGTCTTCATCTGCTGTCTCTCGTTTTTTTGGCCGATTTTCGAAAGGAAAGTCATCTGGTCGAAACTCGATTGCATTGTCGTCGAACGATCTAGAGTTCCTTTCGGATATCGTTCCGAGTGCCAGTGACAGTGTCGAAGACCAGTTGAATTCTATGACCATCTTCGAGCCCGAGCTTCCTTCTCATTTGTTCAAACCTGTGGCTCCGCTAGCGAACGGTCTAGCTACTAAACCACAGGATGACTTGCTGTCGTTATTTGACACTCCTTCCACCCAAGCTGACAAACATCGTCCAGCATCCTCTAGGCCGTCCTCCTTCGTCACGCCGAGGGCGAACACGCCCCCTTCGATTCTTAATCCTCCATCTACATCTAGGTCTAGTACTTTGAAACGGGCATTCACACCTATCATGTCAAGTTCACCACCGCGCACTCCTAGCTTTCCTTCAAAATTGGACTCCTTCGGCCTTCCTCCACCACCGCGCACACAAACACCCATTCCCATTTCTCCGCTGGCAGACATCATGAAACCCATCCCTCCTCGCCCTTCTATGTCATCGGCCTCCGCTGAGTCGGCTGGGTCAACATTTGATGACGATGATTTTGCCGATTTTCATTCACAGCCAGCCTTCTCTGCAGGTCGAAATTCTCAGTCGTCTCTTGCTGATTCGACATTTTCGTCCTTTTCCTCTGATAAGAGCTTTGCTTTGTCACCTACAAGTAACCCTCCAGACTCATTAGATGGCATTGTCTTCTCCCCACTTCGTAGTCCGTCTCCACCACGACCACCGTCAAAGTCGTTACCGCCACCGCCGCCTGTGTCAAAGTCACCGCCGATGATGGCTCATCTACCAACAGCACTCAGACCTTCAGCCCCAAGTTTGGACACGTGGTCTGCAGCCCCCATTCCTCCATCACTTGGTGGTGCACAAAATAGCTTCAGTCTGTTCGATGACAATCTGGCGCCTTCGCTTACACCACTGAACCCTCGTTCTACTGTGCCAATCAACAGCACATCTCAGCTCCAAACAAAGCAGGCATCACAGTCCAGTGTCAAGGGGGGAGCAGGGTTGTCAGCGCAGGATCTGTCGTTTTTCGAATCATTCTAAAACTTACCCGCATTAATCTATCTGATTTTGCATACACTTTGCGTTCCGTTCCAATTCTAGATTGTCACTCTCAGCCAAGTGTTACAACGCAAAATACATTCACGTTCAACGCGCCCACGTGTTTTGCACTGCAAAAAAAACTATCATTCTCGCAATTACACCATCCTCATAATCCTAGATCTTCTCACTGGCCTCGACGTTGCTTCACTTGCACCAACGACATTCACCGTTGTATTGAGCGTCTCCAAAGTAGCTACCTGTCCCGCGCCGACCAAGGCTACATGCACAATGTTAAGCTGTGCTGGTCCCTGTGATGCCGAAGAAGGGATTGTTACCGACACATTTTGATACGGGGAACCTTGAAGCTGGTCGGAGGTTGGATTAAATGGGCCGTTGTACAGAATTGAGCCCATCATTTCAGTCGGGGCGAGACATTTGCCTGCAGGACAAGAGGCAAAGCCAACGACGAGAGCGACGCCTGTGGAGCTAGATTGGGCTGTCTACTTTAAATGAGCAAATTTGATAGGAAGAAGGCATGCAGCGCACTGGACGAATTATTTTGACAGTGATCGTCGACCCGGCACTCACCGAAGTTCCGGCCAGCGGAAGTTCGACTGCAACTCGTTGAGCAGTTGCTAAGAGTCCGTAGTAGAGAACGAGAGCGATAGGGGAGAATTTCATTATAGTCGTAAATGTTCGTGATGAAGGAAGGAAGGAAGGTGCCGAGTCTTTTATATGAGACTCGACTAAAAATAGATGCCCGCTACGGCCGCCCAGTTTCTTCGAGTCTTGCAATACCAGTCTTCAAAGCTTTATCTATAGAAGAGCTACGTTGCTTCAGAAATCAACCTAGCAACGGGACCCAGAGTTCAGAGGCCAGACGGTCACGGGACACGCGCGGTTGTTTCTCACCACCATGACTTCGCCAACCACAGAACCCTTCGTGCATGCGGGACAACCCCTCATTGATTTCCTTCGCTCATTCTGGCAGAGACAGATCGACACTGCTGAACAAGAAACTTTCGATTACAGACATCCTCCTCTCCCATTGGCTCGTATCAAAAAGGTGATGAAGAGCGACCCCGATGTAAAGGTAATGTGAGCAATATCGGTGTACCCAGTACGCTTTTGTTAATTGTGTTATAGATGATCTCTGCAGACGGTGAGCAACTCCTTGTTCATGCCGTCTAATCTAACCTATCCAGCTCCAATCTTATTCTGCAAGGCTTGCGAAAGTGCGTCTCAAGGGTCCCTTCAATAGCAAAATGACTCTTCATATAGTATTCATCTCCGAAATAACTGCACGCGCCTACCTCATCGCTGATTCCAACAAACGGCGTACACTTTCCCGTTCGGACATTGCGAAAGCCCTGGCAAAGAGCGACCAGTTTGATTTTTTAATTGACATTGTTCCGAGAGAAGATGCCAGAGAAGACGGCGGCTCCAGAAGAATGCGGGTACCTACTGTGACTAGTACGACGGATTCAAAACCAGAGGAACCAACTGCGGAGTCTGATACCGTTGAGGAGGTATGTATGTGCGCTCTTCAGATCATATTCGATGATATGTTTAGCTCAACAATCTTCTATCAACCGACACCGTACCGTCACAGAATACGTCTTTGTGATGATAGTCTGTATGTATCACTTTTTGAACATATCTTTATTCTGCATCTGTATACCGATTCATATCCATCATTGGACAATCAATGCGACGGCGACAGGCAGGTATAATCCGTGTCACTTGCGTGCTTTCTTCTTTTTTGCCGGTTTACTTGATGGTGTAACAATCTCTAACGACCCGCCCGCCGCTTCACTCTCTATGCCTCCACCGGTTTCAATCTTGTTCCTAGCTTCCAGGAAGAACATGACATCACGAAGTTGATCCTCCAAATCTTGGATTTTAGCAGCATGATTGTCTCTTTCCTCGGTCAATGTTTCTGTCTTCTCTTTCATCTTCCCTAAATTTTTCATCAAGCCTTCGCTGACAGCACGTTCTTCATGCAACTCCTTTTCGAGTCTTCGGGCCAGATCCGTCATTTTCTCTGCCCGATTCTCCACTTTCGACTTGTTCTTGTTCAGTGCGGCCAGTTGCTTCTCCTGTTCTTGTCGTATTTCCTCTTGCTGCTTTAAAAGTGCTGCTTTATCTTGTTCGAATGCACGCGTCTGTTGCTCGATAATTGAATTCATCTCTGCAAGTTGACATTGCAACTCGGCAGTCTGATCCTCATAGTACGCCCTCTGAGAGTCCAGTTGTGATGTCAGAAGATAAGAATACTCGATTCCGATCGCCTCAATTTTTTCTGCGCTTAATGCATCAGCAGGACTCGGTCCAATGCCCCCGTCTCGAGGATTAGTACCCATAGAAACTGCAGCACTCGGGAGTTCAACAAGTTTCCCGTCTGCTTTGTTCTGAATCAGACGATGGACATAACCATCACCTGCATAATCCCATACACGTTGGGTTTCCAGTTCAAGCGCATATAGATGCGTAGTTGACTGGTAATGGGCGTGTGCATGAGCACGACCGTAGCGTCCGCAACCAATATTGCCACATATTAGACAAATCCAAAGGTTTGTTGTGGAAGAGCAGGTAGAACAGGCGGAGAGCTGCTCTCTCCCTGGGCTTGCGAATGGAATGGGGACGGTAGATCGACTAGAGGATGACGAGGTGGGATGTGAGGAACGTAATGTCTGCGAATATCGACACACCGGACACCTGTCAAGGGTCAGGGATGTATGCAATTTTACAGTATGATACTCGCCGACTATCGCCCCATTTACTGAGGCACGTACAATGGAAAGTATGTGAACATGGCACCGTTATCAGTCCTGTGACGGCAGAATCCATACGCTCAAGGCAAACAGGACAGGTCGGTAGTTCATACACGTCAGCACTGCCAGGAGAACCGATACGTGCAATTGTTTGAGATAGAATATCGTCTGGAGCAAAGTTTACAGATAAAATGCGCACGACGTTGCATATTTCAGGCTCCATAGAATTGAAAGGTTTACCGTTGTAAGCCTCCACGAATTCTGAAGCGGCTGCCGACTCTGGAAATTTAACCACAACAATGGATCTGTTTGGCGCTATGTCTCTGAGAGAGAATGAAAAGTAGCCAAATATGAGAGAGAACGCCAACCTGATGATTCGCAGATGGGATATTCCTTCGGCTGCTGGGGCAACGAAAGTCAAGAAATCAGAAGGGGTCATCCAAGAAGGAACCGCAAGAACACCGAGCATGACACCATCTGCTGGTGAGGGTGATGGTGGCTGAGGCTTGCTGCTGTTTCTCAGTTCTTCCTCGGATGGCAAGTCTGAAGATTCGCGAAAGAGATGAACAATGCCTTGCGGCAAGTTGGTAGAACCGGTCTTCATACCATCGTACGGAACAAACGCCGCGACGGCGGGATCTATATGGCTCAGCGTTCGCTTTTCATAGAAAGAGTTACGCACTACGATTATCCTTTGCTTTACCGGATGTAACATTCATCTTGAGGTCTGCCCAATCGATTCGGATAGGTCCAAATCTGTGGTTTTTTTGATTCGAACTTGAGATGAAAATAGGAGCCTGGGATGGAAGCAATTGAAACAAAGATTGCGGAATAAAGGAGTCTTTTGAAGGCTGCAAAGAGACAATTATGTGGTAGCCTCGCATGACTAGGACATGTTCGTGTCGATCTCGTGACTTTATTGCGATGCAACTTGGAGTCACCGAGCCACTTACTAGGCAGAGTCTGAAAATTATAAAGCAGACATTGGAACCAGCAATTTGGAAGCGTTCCTTCAATCCTTCTAATCGGCCATCTAGCAATGCTGCAGTCCTCATCCCCTTCTGTAATGTACAAAATACTCCAGGCATCTTGTTCCAACTGAGAGGCCAAACACTACGATCTCATTCAGGAGAAGTCAGGTTGTTGATGCCTCTTCTTGCAGACTCATAATGATCTGTACTTATGCATGTTCAGCTTTCCCGGAGGTCGAGTAGACGAGGTGAATATCTACTTCAACCTCAGACATTGATACTAGACGCGTGCACCAGGGAGAATCCTTTTTTGCTGCCGCCCTTAGGGAGACGCATGAGGAACTTGGCATTCCTCCCAGTTGTATCGAAATACTAGGCCAAATTGGACCTCCTGAAGTTAACCTTCGAGTAGACATGAACGTCTGGCCATATGTTGTATAACCATTACTCTCCGCAAGGCTTCAGCTAAACAGCTTTCAGGGCTTCATATGCTCTGGCAAATTGCCCTCATTAGACCCGAATGATCCGTTACCTTCTATAGACTTGAAAGACCTCAAAATCTCAAGATCTGAAGTAGACCTTGCTTTTCATTTGCCTCTCCGTGCACTAGCAGCACCATGGCGTCTACGATCTTCACTGTTCCGAGGATACAGGCCATACTACAGCGTCAATGTGACTGACATGGTAAGGGGTAACCCAGGACAGCGTCTTCAAGCACCTCCTCCACACGATGCTGTGGACGATACCGAAATTGGGAGTGGTAAAATTGCTGGAACCGTGGAAATCTGGGGCTTGACAGGATGGTATCTCACACTGCTGATGCGGACGCTAAGGCTGTATAAATGAGCGACCTGTGCTTACTGTGAAGCTGTAGAAACCACTCACAGGAGTTCATTCCTGATCTTCTTCGTTGGTTTGCACTAAGCGATGCCGCAAACCAGTATTGTGGTCTATCCTGTCGCGGTCGATGACAAGACTCTGATTAATACCTCCATCACGCTTTTTGTGTTTGGCTGATCCGCGCTTTGTTGCTTTGGTATTCGAACTGGCAGATTGCCACAAGAGGTAAAGCACTGCTTCAGAAACTGTCACGAGTAGCGCCACGAACAACGCAAAGAGCGTGCGCTGATGAAGAAGATGAGATAAGTTTGGACAAAGTAAGGCACTTGCCCATTCATCTCGCCAGCCGGCATTGCCTGATGCCCACCAGGCTGCGGCGCCAGACCCAATAATGCTAAGAAGACCGTTTACTATAGCTGTTATAGATTTCCTCTCGCGCGCGCTTTCTGCGGCGATTTGCTCTGGGTCCTTTGGGGGCACGTAAGCGGGAAATGTGCGCTCCGGAGAGGTCGTGGCACCTGCAAGCAGAGAAATCATGGAGTAATCAGCGGGACTGAGTGAGCGCGATTTCAGAATATCTATTCCTGCGTCAGTCCTGGTCCATTGCGATACAGATTGCAATAGTGAGTAGGGTATGGTCGAAGATTGAAGACAACCATCAAGCTGTCTCGCAGTCTCGGGCGGAAGACACGCCAGCAACGGTACCAAAAGATCGACAAGATGCTGTTCGACGGAGATGTTCAAGTCACTCATGACATGTGATATGTAACAGCATGTCACAACGAACGCGTCTGCGATGGAATGCTCGCAAACTTAGATCATTATCTTGGCTCTTGCTACCATGGCCGAACTCCTACTGACCCGCTTCAAATCCTGCATGGTTACTGATGAGGGCGAAATGTCGTCTACCTTGGAGGCTATATCGGTCGAGCTTGGTCAAAGCGAAGAGCTGAGGTACGCCGCGAATCACTCTCAAGAAACTATGCGAATGGCCGCAGAGCAAATTTTGGCTTGCTAGATATCTGGAAAGACTTCAGAAAACTCTGGCAGGACCTCGTTCGTGCTCAACTGACCTTCTGGGACGGCGACGACGATGATATTGGCGAAGAACGGAACAGGCAGCATTCCCTCAGGTCTATGTGCACTGCATTAGCTAGATTTACTCGAAACCTGGTTGCTGGAGCTCCCCGCAATCAACGAAGGGCTTTGTACACCTGAATTTTGAAAATCGAGTGACCACTCATCTCTTCGCATAGTGAAAACGAGCCCGAAATAAGGCGCCTACTCCACTACTACACTTCTTGGACAGCTGCAGAAGACAAAAATGGTATACTCTTCTATGACATGACTTGAGTGTACGACTCAACATTACGCAGCTGTTCTGGTTGCTCGCATACTGACCCAGGCTCTGTCCAATATGATCACTGCCAATGAGATCCTTATGGACAAGATCTGGGACATCTATCTAAACCTCCCGGAGGATCAAGTCATCCTCATGTGTGTATCACATTCTGCTCGTTATCAATTGACTGGGTCAGACGGCTCTTGACAGCCTCCGACCATCGTACATTATTGGCAGTGCTGATTCTTATGAGGAATTGTCTTCATGGAAGCAGGGCTCGAACGCAAGTGTCATCTCTCTAGCCTTGTCTTTTTAGTTGATCTAACGCAGGAAAATGTTCACGAGAACTACAATTGGCGCCAGGATTTGTGTTTTTCTGCTAGATGACATGGTGACACTTTACGATGCCGAAGAAGGAAGCGACGGTGCCAAAGCGTTCGATGTTGCGTGAGGCATTTTTTTACTTATTATTCTACGATCTTAGCTTCCACAAGTTACGAAATCTTCAGTTTTATAATGGAAGGTAACCTTGTCCCCGATCTTTACAACAAGTTAGTAATGTGAGCAGCGTTCTTTGTGAAATTTGACAATCTCACCCCCACAGCCAAGACGAGATTGTCACTCCTCATCAAACAACATTGTTAAAGCTTGTAGACTCGTATCTTCAATCAACCTCTACTGTCGCTCAAGATAGCGACAAAGTGATGCGAAAGGCACGACTAAAATTGAGTCCTATGTTGGCAGGATGCTTCTTCGGGCTGTCTTCGTATGCACAACATTCCATCAGGCGCGCTCTCGGCTCCAATAGTGCTCTTTCATCGCTAGATGAGAAAGGGCTCTCACCATCAGCATCTAATTTATCTAGCGCTACCCAACAGTATCACCTGTCGGAACTTGACGTCATGTTGCCCAAAGCTTGTGAGGCATTGGTTCTAGTAACTCAGTGCATCATCACCATCACATTGGAAGCAGACAGCACCGATATTTCCGGCTTGTCCCCAGCCTCTCCCAAGACATATTTCAATGATGCCCGCCTGGACAGCCGTGGGGTAGTAGAAAGTCTGATAGGTAAGGCGTTTTCATATGTCCCAACTTGGTTATGATGTTCTAACCTCATCTTTCAGAATTGTTGCGGCTATTAGACTTGTTCCTTCCTCGCATCAACTTTGGCCGCCCAATTGTGACTGGATCTACTTCTTCAGAAGAGCATCCGGCCTCCACAGAACACCCCGGATTCCTCTATGTGAAACGGGATCTAGTTCGTTTACTCGGCATTTTGTGCCACGGAAACAAGGCTGTCCAGGATCGGGTTCGTGTCTGCGGAGGCATCGAGGTTGTGATGAATCTGTGCGTTGTGGACGAGAGAAATCCATGTAAGGACATGCTCTTGATCTTGGCACAGCTGTTGACCCCTGGCAGATCTTCGGGAACACGCCATTTTAACTTTAAGAAACTTATTGAAAGACAATCCCGGTAACCAAGCAGTAGTGGAGGAGATTAAACCTATGGGCTCGTGGGATGAAAATGGCGTTTTGCGCGACACTCTTGGTGCAGTTAGAAAGTAAATGTATCACTGCTTTTAGATATCATTCGTCTTCCTCTTCTTCGTAAACTTGTCGTCTACGAGTGCCAGGCTTTCCGGCACGTCGAATTCTATCGTCCTCCTCCTCCTCCTCTTCGCTCTCCACATCCATACCCTCATCGCCTTCTGCGTCAGCATCGACACTGCCATCGCCCTTTGAGCGACCGTTTCTTTGCCTTGCGTCAATTTGCGCTTCCATTTTATCCAAATCTTCCATCACGTCCACACCTCCACCTCCAGCATCGAATCCAGCCTCGTCTTCATCAGCAACCACAAATCCGTCCTCCTGATAGTCGGCCTTTTTGTCATCTGTAACCTTTGACTTTGACTTGGTACGTGAACGACCAAGATCGTCGTCGTCAGATGATCCACCGAACACACCATCACCATCATCATCATCACTCCATTCGCGGGTCTGTCTCCTCTGTCTCCTACGGGTTTTGCCACCAAGACCACCGTCGATGTCGTGAGCTTTTTTTTTGGCTTTCTTTGCACTCTGTTTCGCAAGTTCCTTCTGTTCTCTCTCTGGATCTATGAGAGGATCAGGTGCCATCCGTAGACGTGCTATCTTGTTGTGTTTCTGGCCGACAGCTTTGACGAGCATCCGATGAGTCTCCGACTGCATGCCCGTGGGTCGCAGTGTCATGTAACCGGTGATCAAAGCTTCGGCTTGTAGTACCTGGGATCTTTTGTGTTGTGCCACAAGATATGTCAAACCTTGCGATTTCCCGGGTGTCAAGGGTTGCGAGGCAGATTGAGAAGACTGGGGGCCAAACGACTGACGTGGGACTGCCGCAGAAGTATCGATACTTTGGTTGATGTCGAACAATTCTTTACCAAGTCTGAGACTCAAAGTTCCGTCAGACCATCGGATTATCCTGCTGTTTGATTGTTTTTGCTGATCTGGGGTGAGAACCGAAAAGGATGAAATTTTGTCCTGCTCACATCATTTCCCACTTCATCCTTGGACCATCGCCACCGGAGGGTGTTTTCCACTTTCAGCTTGATTGACATGGATTCTCGGTGAGATTCGGCATGCTCTTCATCGCCTTCGACTTCGTACGTATCTGCGTGGAACGGTTTGGTGTCCACCGTCACGAAATTCGGTGTTCTTATGACCCAAGCCTGCAAAATGATGTGAATGGCGACAAGTTTTGACAGACACTTGCCTCGCCATCGGAACTGCGGGGTAGTGGTATGTTAGGAAAGGCTACTTGGGCCTCTTTAACCTCGACTGCCATCTCGGCTGGAATTTCTTCTTCTTCATATTCGAGAGCACGTCGTCTTTCACGTTCAGGTGATGGCAAACGTTCTGAGTCGTGGGCAGACACTGATGCGGTACTTTGGGAATTAATCTGTAAATGAATCTGCAAGCCTACAATGCCTTACTCTTCGAGTTGAGGCTCTGCTTCACCTCCGAAAAGGTCAACCATTTCAGAATCATGCTGTGATTTTCGTTCTTCGTGTTGAACCGGACCCAACGCGTTTGCTAGCGAGGACGACATTTCGAAACGAACAATGCAGTATTATGTAAGACAATTGGTGTAACAACCGTGAGAATATTCAGGGGGCAATCCGGCGACACAGCCATTTTGAGCGGCAAGGCTTCCTTTCTAATTCCTGTATGTACGCCCCGCGCGGCGCATCGTCCTGGAAATCCCACCCCTGGTCTCTTGTTGCGTGTTTCGACTAGGGCGTTGCTCCGCGTGGAACAAGACTATTAAGGCTCGTCGGCAATGATATAATCGCCACCGTCTTCAGAGTGCTTGCCTAAAACAGTTCACGACTTTGTATCACTGCTGACTGCTGTGATGTGTTAGCTGTCCATGAGTCACCGCCAATAGGCTGCCAAAAGGAATTTTCGGACTTGTCCAAAATAGATGTCACAGCCATCCCTCAGATTTGGGATCACCACGCGAAGTTCCGGCATCCAAAAGCGTCAAAGGTTCGCAAAGAATAAAATGCTGTGATCATTGTTAAATAGCTTGCCTGCCTTTCACCTCATCCTCGACATGTCCGCAGTGTCTAAACGGTCAGTCGATCCTTTTGCTTATATTAGTGGCCAACAATCTATCAGATTAGCCCAGAGCCCGTACACAACATCTGTGGTTCAGCCTCATCAACAGCACCGGGGTTTTTTTCAATCTTGTTCAACCCCCAGAGCAATGGATGACTACTCCTCTTATGTTCGTTTTGTTCGCTTTTTTTTTTTTTTGATTTACCTCTTCTCGTCTAGACCGAAGAGTTTTTGGCACAAAGCTCATCTTCAGAACAGTTATCTGGCGATTATAATTCTCATATTGACGACTTGCGCCCTCATTACCCCAACCCAGTCTGGGGAACTGTGCCAACCGAACGCTATACAACCGGGTTTCATGTAGATACTTCCGCCGCTCATCATGTTCAATATCCACTCGATCCATCATGCGTCTCTCGGCAGCAACCAATATGGTCTTCCGCACCCTCAGCCTTAAGCAGTGACTCCTACCTTGCTTATTACGATTCGTCGGGGGCTGCTACGTTGCCATATGCATATACAAGGATGCCGAATGTTTTTCAAAACAATGCCTCTCCATCGCAATCTGTAGGTACGATGCCGACTGCTTCCTATGCTGAGACGCAACAATTATCCCCATATATGAATCCGCTACCTCCCAGTCCTCAGACTCCTCAGAGTCAAGGTTTCAGTCCCTCTCCTAGCGCGGCATCCTTGGACGTTCAGGTCAGCTTGCTTATGAAAGTTATACAGCTCATAACACACACATCTCAGGTCTTGGAAGAAGCGAATCTCAGGCCGCTGTACTCCCATAGGGACCAGCTTCAGTTTTTCAGAGATGCCTTGTCTCTACCCTTTGGGCCTCCGGCTGGGCCGTTCGTCCCGCAGGCCATGTACAAACCACATACCAACAGCGATAGACGCCGCTATGTCGAGGAGGTTGATCTGGAAGCTCCCATCTATTTCTGGGCTGAAGGTCCTCAAGAGTGCGGTATTTCACTCAGTGATGCATTGCATTCACGAGTGAGACGCCTCCTGTACCGAGACGAACCTGTCTTTCAAGGCCGCGGACCAAGTGTATCCATTCGCCTTGAGGTTGGTTGCTTTGATCGTTCAATTGCCATTCTGTAGGAAGGCCTGATTTTCTTTTTTAGTGGCCGGGGTACCGCCAATGGAGTAGGCAAATTCCAACAAAGGATTTTCGCAGTCCTCCTGGCCCAATCACGCGAGCCAAGCTTGCGAAGAATATCGCCAAGTGTGTGCAGAGGTTTATCGCTGTACTTTATTTTTTTCAAGTGTAAACCTGGTTATTGATTCCCATATAGGAGCGACAAAATCATACTCTTGAGGACGACGCTGACGCCAGATGGCGGGTAGGCACTGCCTTCAATCAAATCAAGCTCGAGGACCTCGTCCTTGTGAGCATCCATCATGTATCTATGGGTTCTTGGCAGCCTCATCTGAGGCTACGTCAATCGATCGACACTTGATTATCCTTCTGTCTGCTGTCGTGCTTTCAATCATTCGCTCTCAACCCAGAAATGGCACTCATACTCTCACATCTGGGAATTCGGAATGCATGCTTCTGACTTACTATTTATTCTAGATAACTACTTGCAGTCGAAGAAAAAAATGTGCGCTGTATTACCAATAAGAGTCTCTTTTACACTATCATGTCCGTTAAATAATTCGATGTTTTTGTATTATCATGGAATCAATGTGCTCGGCATGCTCATTCTACTTGGAATTGAACTACATAGTAGGTGGGAGCGGTGGAGGTGGGAGTGTGGCTGGTGACGTTCTTCGTTGATAGCTGATGTTTTGTTAGAGCAGCCTAACAACCTAGATTAGTTCATGCTCTTCGCGATCTGTCCGGCTTTCAAGCTCGGCGACATGAATGACAGCCTGGGTGCCAGTGGTCGGAATGATATCGAACTTGAGGGCTGCTTTGATTGCGTGGAGCAGTGCCGATCTATGATCTTCAAGCCCCAATTTTCGCATGTCGTTTTTTTTTGATTTGATTTAAGCTATCAAATTGGGGGCCTGCTGGCGGAACTTCGATGAACATCCGTTCTTGGCAGCCAATTTGATCGAGCATCAGCGGAAGGTGATAACTTGTCACTGCATCAGAGGAGCAGCGTACCTTTCTCTTGATGTTCCTGCAGCTTTTCTGATTTGGCTAAGAAAGACGCGACTCCAAGTTGTTTGATTGCCGACTACTTACCTGTAATGAGAGTACGTGACCGCGTGTGCGTGCGAGGAACTGATTATGTAAACGCGACATATGCTTTCCGAAAGCACGGCTCTGGAAATGTCTTCTGCTGGTCTGCGCCAAAGAATGCATTATCTGGCTGGCAAGACGCAGTCCAAACTGAACGATATTAGCAAGGATCCATCAGCTTCGCCGTCCGGGAGCTATGCAGACGAAGCAACTTGCGAAGAGGATTCAGACGACGAATCGGATGCTGTAGACCAAGACAACAAACAGAATATTGACGAAGGTTTAAAAGCGAATTCCCTTCCACGCATGAACTCGAGCTCTGAGTTGCCCGTCAGCGGTGCTTGGTATGAAGACTTGGCACTGCTACCAGTATTCGTCTCTGGCATAGGGACTTGGCTGACTGGAGGAGATCTGCTCAAGAACTTGTTGCTTCTAATTTTTCTCATTTACTACCTTCACCAAATCAAAGAAAGTAAGTCGTTACTGTTTGTGTGCGTCCTCATAGACTGTTACTTGCAAGTGCCATGGGTTCTATACCATTCTGCTCGACCACGTCGACGCTCACCCTTACATCCAGAAACAGAAGTAGACAAACGCTTTCAGAAAGTTGCCGAGTCCGAACTGTACAAGCTTGAAATCCTCTTCCTCCTTTTGACGGTCATCTCTCCTATCCTTGGAGCTCTGCTGCTGCGTTATGTGTCCGGTGCAGTAACTGGAGAGGAACCTCTCTCCTGGTTCAGTACTGGTTTATTTGTGCTGGCAGCCGGGCTGAGGCCCTGGTCACATCTCGTCCAGCGGCTAACGCAGAGGGTAGAGGATTTGCATGATGTGATTCATTACCCCAACCTTCCTCTCAGTCCAGACCCCTCACAGGCAGCAGGAACGTCAGAGCTGAGGACAGAGTTGGAAGAGATGAAGCGAAAACTGGAGGGGCTCGAGAAGAGTCTGATGAAGATGAAAAACAAACTTACCGCCAGTGTCGGTGAAGTGTATGATTACGTCGACGAGAACGTCGATCCTCTTTCCAAATCGTTCAAAAGGCTCGACAAGAAAGTGGAGCAGAAGGTCAGACAGGTCGAGGGTGCTGTTGACAAAATATCCAAAGGGAAGAGTAAAGAACACCCTGGCGTATCTATCGATAACTCTGCTAGCCGGTCAGAGACAAGGCAGTTTATTTGGCCGCTGAGGTTTATCCTACCAGGCTGGCTCCTTTCAGCGACCTCCCATCGCGGATCTCCTACCAAATTTTCGCCGACGTCGAGGCATGGGTCCTTGCGCTATACATCGTCAAGTTCTGAGCGTCTGGAGACGATTCCTGAAGAGCCTCATCCTCAGCATAGTAAGCACCTCGTGGGGGAGAGCGTTCATCGGCCGGGTTTCGTCTCTCGCTCATTCCATCACCTTGTACGCATCGTCACCTTTCCTTTCCGTTTGATGTTCCGTATATTTTTGTCGCCGCTCGTGATATAGCTACTGTCTCACTCGTTACATTAAGGCATGTGCATTTTGCAATGTTTTCCTTTTCTCCGGTCGTGAAAGCTGCCGATATGTAGCTAGGCTACAGTGTATCAAAGTAATGTATAGTACAGTCCCTGATAGTTCTGCTGTCCTCACAACTGACCCCAGGAGGTTCAGGACGCAAAGGTACCAGTGATAGCGGCAATCGATGCTCGGCATCTTGAAGTCGATGTCATTGCCTGCAAAGCTTCTGGAAACCCTCGAAGGGTTTAACAGACCCGACGGCGCTATACAAGTATGCTCAACGTTCAAATTGGCCTACTACCCCATTATACATCTCAGGAAGTTTGAAAGGATGGAACATCGACTCTTAGACATATAGGCGCCTCGATACGGCACTGTTCGGTCAAGACTGCTATGGTGAAATGTTATGGTAAAGGTGAAGGTGCGCTTTGAAATGACAAATGACTCGTCAACACGCACATTGCTCGATTTCTCAGCTAGACCTTCCAAGTCCTGATGCCATTACTTGCATGAAGTACATTTAAAGACTGGTGAATTCCTCTAAAATATCGATTAAACCTTGCCTCCTGTCTTTAGTATCGAAAATAGTTGCATGATCAAGGTTCGGGTAGAAAATAACTTGAAGTTTGGATTGCCGAGTCGTCAAGAGGCCTTCATCTCCTGCAGGAAGTGATAAATTGGTCCACCGATGGAAGATTCTGGGGTCTGGGGGGGAGCAGGATAAGTCGATATCCGACATATGTGAAGACCCAGTGAGATATCTCCAAACCAAATCAGAAGCAACGATCTGATCTGCACCGGAAAGGACAACTGCTACACGGCCAGGCCAAAGGATTGACTTATTGTCTGAGTGTGCATCGTCTTCATTGCAGGGCAATAGGTCTTCTTTCCACAACACACAATCTCTCCAAAAAAAGTATCTCCCGAGCGTTCTGGCAACATCAGGATCCCGAGAGGCAAAAAACCAAAGCTTCCCGACAATAAGCAGTTTCACAACCTGTATTAAAAAGGAAACTTGCCTGCCATTCGTTTGCACGCTTCGGCGGTCGGTAAAGAAAGTTGTATGCTACATCCGGTAAATGAAGCAAGATTGGTATAGGATCGATGAGGAGGAGAGACGTGAAACGGGATGCTAGATCGCAGTTGACAGGACCAGGCTTATCAATTTGTGAGAGCAAAGGCGTTTCTTCGGAAGAGATAGTGCGTACTGCCATTTGTTGAGATTTCCGCCAACTTCTCATCACCCAACTTGCCATGACCGTACCGAAGGAATGCCCTGCAATGACTGCTGTCGCTATACCCAGTGCATCCAGCGTGCTTTGTATGGCATCAAGCATGACCGGGCGAGAGGGGACAGGATCGCAAGTTATGTGCATTGATATAGGAAGTATTTCAATCAATAGTATGCCCACGTCTGGATCTAATGATATGAGTTCGCGGAAGAGGGCAACGTAAGGGCATAAGCCGATCTGTTCTTGCAATTAGAAGACTGAGCAACAATGATAACCAGCACCTACCCCTATGCCATGTATAAAAACGATAGGTTTCTTCGTTGTGGATGTGTGAGGACGATACCAGCAGGGGAGATGGTCTGTGGCAGCACGTCGCGAAAAGAATGTAAAAGGGCGAAAAGGAAAGGCACGGAACCACTTGTTTGGAGCATAGTGCTTGAATCCAAGGAACATCAAGGAAACAGCTGTGTGAAAGTCTACAATGCCGACAATCTGTTGCACAGTTCAGATCCAAGGGAAATGCGTTCTGCAAAGCACTTACAGCATACCAGACCAGTGGTCTATGGCACATCAACACTCTGTCAAACGCGATTCGCATACTGCGAGTCTTGCTGTCCCTGCCCGACTCAAATTTGCGGTTGACAAGCTTCTCTATGCAGTCGACGTATCCAGAGAGCTCTTGATTCCACTCGGGCCATTCCTGTTGCAGTTGGGCAGATTCTAAAGTAGTTGAAAACAATGCCCATAGGAGCCACTCTATAATGTTGTCTCTTTTGATATCCTCGGCCAAAAACCAGCCCATTGGGTATGTGCCATCGGGTAAACATGTTGCACACCGATTGAACAGTGCTTGACGTTCAGAGCGAGTCAAGGGTGGCTCAGTTACTGCATCATCAAGTTTCTGCAGTCTTTCCCTTCGAGGCAGATAGAAGCAGAGGTAGAAGGCAGCTTCAGAAGCTGCCAGCAGTGTAAGCCACGGTCCCAGAACAAGTCTGCCTGCGAGCGCAGACGCAACTAGGCCGAAGATGCTAGCGGGGGCAATGAGACGAAGAAAGTATATCGAAAGTCGAATGAAGATGTATTCGACAGTGCTGGTTCCTATCATGTCATAACGATTACTAATCCAGTAACTGGTTAGTGTTGTACAATTACCGGCCTATGTGCCAAACGCACAGACGCCACTTTGAGATACAACAGTAGAAAAGATACAGGTATGTAGGGTTGAGCACAATGTTGTTCTAGATAATATAGATAGAGAATGTTGAAATGGCCGTGTCATGCCTCTGTAGCATCTGGGTCTCGAAAAACCTAGAAAGCATGAGCATGCGAGTGGTACAGTGGGTTATGCTGCTTACCTTTAAATTCCAAATATTCCCGACTCGCCTTTCATCCTCCTCAATGGTAGACTCAGCATCATCTGATGATTGAAGTTTCAGGCCTTGCTCGTTTGCAAGGTGCAAAAGGCAGATGAAACAGAAACTTGTACTGATCTCATCCATCTTGTCGCGCGGATATGAGTTTTCTAGGCCAGATATCACAGAACTGAAAGTCCGTGCGTCTGAAGGATCGGTTGGCAGAAGCTCATCAACGTCCTACAGAATTTTCAATTATATTCAAACCAGTAACCCGTTCACTTACCATTCCTTCATCCTCTTTTGTCTTCGTTTTGGAAACAACGATGTCCAGACCTTTCCATATGTTGTCCTTGAGTTTTCTGACATCGACTCTCTTGGCTCGTTTCGCATAATTGACGAACTCAGGTCTGACACGCCGTGTTTGTCCTTGAGTGGAAGCCAAGAGATCCTGCTCGCCAGCATCCACATCAACTGCACCGACACTCACTCCGAATGGGTCAACATCGTCAAAGCCTGGTCCATCATCGTCAAAGTCATCATTGAAGAATTGAGTGGCAAACGGAGCAGGTGCACCATCTCCTACAAAGTGAAGTCAGTATCAGTGTACCACAATATCTTGAGCAAACGACTCGCCATCAAGGTTTCCACCGGGTCCGTCTGGATTCGCCTCTGCCACTTTTGCCCAGTAACTTTCGTCAAGTTCACCATCTGCGCGGTGACCGCGCATTTGAAGCTACGAAAACGAGTCAGAGGTTGAGGCGACATGTCTGACGAAATTTGACTTGCCCTGAACTTGGGTTTCAAGAAAAGAGAGACAAGTTGCTGGCTAGAGAAGTGCATGTCCTCGGGCAGAGTGTGGTTGTCCTTTTTCTCGGTGTCCTGTTTCTTCTTCTTTGATTTAGCACTTGTACCCGGAAGATTGATCGAGGCTTTGCTGGTTGCGAAGAGTTCATCTGCAATCTCTTTCAGACGTTTGTCCGATGGAGTAAGGAAGTCGATTTTGAAAGCTTCTTTCTTTTCCTTGCGAGCCTTTGGAGCCTTCGGATCTACCTCAGCTGACCGGGATGAGCTACGCAGAAAATGTAACGCAATGGTACGTACAACGTCGAATAGGTCTTCGGATTTTCCAGTGTTCAGGGCCAGCCCAGTTGTGTGAAACACTCTTGTCAAAGTACTCCATTAGCTCGCTGTTATCGTTGTCTTCAGTCATGGTCAATGTCAGTTCCTTCTCATTGGCGACACGACGAGGATCAAATGGGACGAGTTGACCTGTGGCAGTGCCATCGTGCTCACTGGGACCAACGGAGCCGTCATCGCCTCCGTAGTCATCGCCACCAGCACCAGCACCGATGGTATAATCGTATTCAACGGCATTATCTCCAGTGAAAAAGTCTTCCACAGGTGGAGCGCCATCCCCACCTGTGTCCATAGTAAAGCTAGCACCGTCATCATCAATGTCAGGGTGAGCGTTGTCCAAAAAGAAGGTCTGCTCGTCCTCAGCCGCTGCATTCGTAAAAGAGAAGTCATCAAGAGAATGCGTGATTGCCCTGTCCTCCAGGGCTGAGAAATCGGGCAAAAACTCTTCTGAACGCCAAGTCAGGGGGTTAATAAGGACGGGCGATACTTACTCCGCAAAAAAGTGAGGTCAACTTCTTCCTGAGGTTCGTCGGTATTTTCCTCGTCGTCATCCTGAGCCGCAGAGTCACCAGCATCAAAGACGACCGTTAGACAGCCATGTTTACCGACTCCTAAACTGAGATGGTTCATCAACAAACCGTGCGCGCCTCCTTCGTCAAAGTCTGCGCATGTCTTTTTGAACAAGGGATCGACGCTGAATTCTAGATCCAACTTTTTGCTTTGTAGCTGAGCAATGTCCTTGGCCAGAGTGGCGCCAGGACGATGTACCTTTTTCTTCTTCGGCTGGGTCGTACCGTCTCCATCTGGATTCTCTTCTTCATCTTCATCTTCATCCTCTTCGATGCTTCCAGAAGCAAGATTACTGGCGAGCTTTGCGGTTTCCGTGCCGACGCTATCGACACGGCTGGTCCAGATTTTGACGCAGCCATCTAAAGTAGACGATGCACGTTGAAAATTGATAGAATTATCGTCATCGTTGCGTAGCAAGGACATTTCGTGAAAGTAGTTGATTAGTTCGTTACCCCACGAGTTTGTCGCGTTGAATTTCTAGTAAAAATTTGTGAAAAAGCACCGCCAAAGAAAAAGACGCGTACATTGTCTGTAGCCATCTTCATCCACTCTTCATATTTAGAGCTGACGATGTTGAAGTTAACGACTGGAGTTGGCCCGACCGTGTTCAGGGGCTGTTTCTGTTTCATGGTTCTGGATGAGTCGGGATCCTGATCGAGCTCTGACGTATCGAGTTGATGTATTTTTGTGCTTTTTCGTCGGCGTCGCTTCTCTGCAGCATCGTCGTTGATATTGACCGATTTTAATGGGACGCGTGGACTGTCTTCGTTGGTGGCATTGTATTCGCTGACTCTGCGTTTCTTTGCGCTCTTTGCGCGATTATTGGGTGTTTGTTCGCTGTCGCTCTCGTCGCTGGAATAGACAGCTTGGGGGGCCATGGTCAACCTTGAAGTGTCACGTGAACAGACGCGTACATGTAAGCTACTTTTTCTCACGAGTTGAAGCCTGGACACGTTAAAGTTCAAAGTACGTACCCATTATTGCGAACTCAAGATCCAAGCATGTAGACTAATTGCAGTACGAGATTTTGGAGTCGTTTTCCAACTGGTCTGTCCGTGGTCACTGGCTCATTCTCTGCAGGCTGCGTCTTTGGTGAGTCACTTCCGATGGTCTGCTCGTGTCCTGCAGCGTGTCGAGTAGCGCTGACCGAAAGGAAAGTGAAATCTCCCACAGGCATGCATTCTATAGTATCCGATAAGCTCAGAGTTGACTGGGTTGACGGATCAGCCTTCACCCAGTTAGGCTATTTGACCTTAGAATGGTAGCATTGAAGGCCATGATGCATGAGACATGGTAACATGCGCCTACGAACATTCGATGGCATTCCAGTGCCACTGTGTCAAAATGGATACAAACATATCCACCCTCCCTTTGTTCTGTCACCATGCCACAATTTCTGTACCCCGCAGACTTGTTTGAATCGACAAGTATGCGATCAATCGAACAGGTGGAACGCGTCTTGGAAGAGTTCCACTGGACTATCAATCCCAAAAACTTTCACCTTATCCTCCACGAAATCGTAACTTCCGAGAAGGAAAACATATTGCCACTCGTCCTCGCAAGTAAGTCGAATCCGACTCCGATAGCATAAGCCTGTCACTGCTCACTATCAAAGATGTTGCCTATGATTCGGCTTTGCACTCATGGATTCTTGACTCCTTTCCATCTAGCGCAGTCAACTTTTCTTCTTCGCTACCAAGTCTAATACTTCAGAACCTCTCAAAATATTTTCTTATATACCCACCTCCCAGTGGCAGCGCTATATCGGCTCAGCTGCACGAGACAGTTTCTCATGCATCAACTCTCCTGAGTGTCATTCCTTCAATGACTTTCCCGACAAGTCTGAATGGCCCTGATTGTACAAATGAAACGCGCAAACAAAGCCAACGAGCTCGTAAGGACGTAAAGAAATCCAGAGCACGTCTTCAGTCTGTGGACTTAAGACCCTTTGGCGCCCTGGGCTTTGATGTACCCTCCAACGTACAAGAAGCAGAAGCTCTGGTCCACAAAGTGCTGCAAATTCAAAGGAACAATCTTGAGGTAAAATGTCCACTGCGAGCAGGCTAGGATGTGCTGATTAATCCCTCCCTAAGCTACACCTAGCTTGCCTTCGTACACAGGAGGTTCGTGATGGACTGGTATCTGGGGCTGTTGTACTTTGTGAACCTGAGCAAACTTTGTCTATCCACATTGGTCCAGTCGTTGACAGTGTTGTCAGTCCTGTTTCAGTCGAATGCCCCTCTTCGTTCCCCCTTGTCCAACCTATGAAGTCGTACGTACATAAGCATTGACAGAATTTTACTGATGTCATCTAGGGCATTCTACTTCGACAGCATTGATGGATTCGGTGAATGGACCATCCTTATCTCCAACAACGCAGACGCGAGACTGCGCAACACTCGCAAGAAGGAGCAAAAAACTTTTGATATCATTGTGAAGAAAATAAAGTGCGTCGGTCTTAAACGCATCGTAACAATCCTCATGTCTGTATCAGAGAACTATCGACCGGGCACTTTTCAGATGACAACCAGAAGAAGCTGGCAGGACACCAGACAGATGTTCCTGTTTACGAAGCCAAGATGACCGGTGATACGCGGCTGATTGTAAGTTTCCTTGATCGCACAAATCAAGGGCTGACTGCAGGGCAAAGTACCAAATTGATTGTATCCCTTATGACGATGAGGTGAGTGTCTTCCACGCCCAGACTAGCCATCTCACCTCTCTCATTGTTAGCATGAACAGCAAGGTATACTTAATCATGTTCATGGCTGATCCCTATCTCATATTCTGCCCAGCTATCAAGATTTTTGATATATGTACTCATGCTCAAATGGATGCACGACTCTGGGAATCTGTCAATCGACAGATGATACGTAAGGGCTCGGAATATAGGTCTAGGTATGTCCCTCAAAGCTCCATGCACTCCGGTAATATCCCTGCAGATGTAGTTTCAGAGACATGGTTGGCAAGAACACCTTTAGACCAGGTCTTTTTCCTCCCCTTCCCGAGACCTCTTCGTTATCCGCGATGTTGCCTGAAATTCAGCTCGATGAGGTATTCTCAAAGCAAGCACACTCACGTCTGGTGTAGGTATCATTCTTTCCACCAGTGTCTTGCTTATCTCTCTGTAGTATGGACAAATTTGTGGCTTTCTCAAAAGTATGTTCATCTTCCATTTCGCATGATGTACATTAAATCTCTGTTGCAGCCGCTTTTAAATGGTACATGCTTTACATCTCTTTCGTCGTACAATGTTTAAACTATTTCAGCCATGTTAGCCGATATTGACCTTACGTTCCCGCACTTGGTTTCGTGCGTATTATATAACCCGGGTTTCCTTTTTTCTTCACCTCTAATTTGTATCTTAGATTCAAGGAGAAGAAAATCATCGAACATTCGGGACCTTGCTATGTTTTGGGGCGAAGTGGCACGGGGTGTGCAGAACTATCATCAATAGACAGTATACTCACTTTGCCCAGGAAAACAACTACCATGCTCTTCAAAATGTTGTTGGTGGAACGAACACACCAAATAGCTGGAACTGCGGGCTCAAAACCTCGGCAAGTCTTCGTCACACAATCCCGAGTTCTGGCAAAGAAGGTCAAACATTATTTCAATACGCTATTCGATGCTCTCAAAACAGCATCACTATCGGTTGAAGAAATGTCAAAGCGTCGCATGGTTAATCCGAAGCTACTGGACCACGATCTAATATATGAAGACGATGATACGGAACACCGTGTTCGT
>QLOY01003631.1:0-24724 GCA_003313965.1 Megacollybia marginata
TTCGTTCCTCTGTTGTTTGCGCTAAGTCACCATAAACCCTTCTAACAATTTCCTAGCGCGACATGTATAGTAGCCGAAAAACCAGTATATTGAATGGGTTCGTGTGGTGGGAGGAAAGATGATGTTTGACCCACTTTCGGAACATTGTGAGATGCTGAGTCAAGGGATTCATCCGAAGTGGAGAGGTTAGGGATGAAACTTCCCCTCAGAGAATCTCGCACAGTCTGGGTGCCTGGAAAGAGCACCATGGTTACCTCCACATAAGGAGCAGACATGAATGCGTTCCGGGGTATGACGCTCTGCTGAGCATCCCCAGTGCAGGTTGAAGGTGATACAGACTGTCTTTCCGCTCTTGCTGACAGTGAGGTTGCCATTGCGGAATGAGCAGAAGAGCGCTCTTCCATCCTGGAATGTGGTGATAGAGGGGGGGTGATCGACAAGCCTGTGCGGACCAGCACAGCATAGGCATATGGGAGCAGATGAGTTTGCAGATGACTGAGCAGGATTCCCTGATGGGACCCTGCTTGAATTGAAGTTCCATCGAAACTTGGGAAGCCTCGAATCAAGATTGGACATGGGTGGGCGTTTGTTATTACCCGTAGCCCCAAACTGAGCAGCAGCCGCTCTTTTTGCATCGAGAATACTATCAACCCATTGAGCGTAGTGATCTGCATCAAATTTGATACCACTTAACAGCTCTTGCCTCGCTTCCAGTTCGAAGTGATAGATGTCAGAGAAGACATCTTCAAGATTTGGGATGTTGATGATGAATGCGTGATGCTTCTGATATTCACCTGCAAAGGTTGGCTTGTTGGACCCCTTGACAACTGTCTCTGACATGATTTTGAGAGTGTGGAGAAAATTAGAGGAGGCTTGCTGCCATCGCAATGGTGTGAAGACGGACGCCACGGAATCACTACCCCACATGCTAACCATTTTTGGCATGTTGAAGACGAGAAGTTTGTGGGGTGAAGGATTGTCCATAGACGGTTGAGGGGCAATCATCTTGGTATGGAGATCGGCAATCTGGAAGTTTGCCTTCTCGAGATTCACATCGAGGAAGAAGTGAAGCGGAATATTAATACTGCAAGCCATGGTGTGGCAAATGACCTGGGGAATTGCTGCCTCTGCTCGCTGGCCAGCGGAGCGTGAAACCAGGGTTCTTCATCACCAGTGAGCCTGCCACTCCCTTGAGCTTGTCCTCGTCTTTGACTTTATCCAGCCCAACCTGTACGAAAACAGGAACTGGTCTGACTTGTTTAAAAAGTTCATCACTTCTTGCCATTGCCAACCATTCGTACTAAAATGCCCGCATTGGGGGACCGATGTTGGGATGATTAGCTCGGTCTTCCCTGCACTTCACTGTATAGAAGCGACTTTCCTCGTTATGCCTCTCAATAAGGCAATTCTCTCGATTGAAAATACACAGTGAGAGTCCGTTAGGGGAACGGGACTTGGGAAGTTGCAGCCATGCATCAAAAGCAAAAGTATCTGGAACAGGCAATGGAATACCCGCATTCCCGATGGGGGGTGGAGCAGCTGGTCCTGTCTAGGGCTCTGTGTAAAAGTATTGGCTGAGTTAATAACTAGTTATTAACTCGAGGGGTCCTGGACCTCTTTTTAACAGGTGTTATTAACAGTTATTAACAGGGTATGGGAAATTCGATTTTGCCCCTTGAGAAACTTTCAGGCTGCTTTCAAGAGTCTGTGATATGTTCAATAGCATCACACTCATATGTATAGCTGCTTTTCATGCTTCAAATTGGGTTGAAACTCCTTGAAATCAATCAAGTCAAATTTGGTGCTGTGTGACATCTGTGTGACAGTTGATCCGACTCGCAATTTGCTTGCAATTATGACACTGGATTCCTTTGCAAGGTATTTTAACTTACTGTTTTTTGCTTGGAACATCCCCCAATTTCAGATTATGCTAGTAAAACTCCATACCTACCACCAGACTTTCTAACATTTTCTAACAGCTGTCCTAGATGGCAGGAGTGAACAACTGTTATTAACTCAGTTAATAACAGGTTAAAAAGTCGCTGTTAGAAAGTCACGACTTTTACACGGAGCCCTAGTCCTGTCATAATTCAGCACTAGTTTGTGGCTCGACCGTGTAAAATTCGAAGTGGCAAAATTTGATCTGAGACTATTGTAGACCAGAGACGTGTGAAACACTAAATTATAGTGAAATTAGAGCGTCGTTCTGTAGACGCAAGCGGACAAGCTGGTGGCAAGATGATCAAATTTGATGTGAGTCACATGATCCACTGCTTGTCCTTCACTCAACCTTATCTACATCTAAGACTTTGTTCCTCACCCTGAGCTTACAGCAAGATGTATGCAGGTGAAGTGAGGACCACTGGCCACTTAGGGTGTGCAAACCTGGAATGATGCGGAACCCAACAAACAAACCCAAACACCCTCAGCTATCCCATTGCAACCCATCCCACACACACGTGAAAGGTCACATGAGTTGTCAAAATAGTCTAATATTAGTTATTGTTCAACGCGTTTTTCGTGTTGCCACTCAAATTGACGTGTATTCCTCTCATTCACCCACAACAAACAGTAATTGCCATGTCAGAAACTGCTCTTGACACCAAACGCTGCTCAAGGAAAAAATGTCACAAACTTCTACCAGAAAGCTATCCGTTCAAGTTATGCATCAGCAAAACGGCACATCCGTCTTCAGTGTCTTCCATCTTTGAGATGACATCTTTAGCCTATTTTTAGATGTCTTTGGCTTACGGACTGGTCTTTCAATGTCTTCGTCTTATCATACATCTTTTGAGTGTCTTGTATGTCTTCGTTAATTATTAAGGTACACGAGACAGTGTACATAGCAACACAAACAGCGACAATCACAGTCACTTGATTGATCTCAACTTTGCAATCAAACCACATCCACACGTCAAAATATGACTGACAGCAGCTCAGAAAATGACAGAAATGACTCGTCTGATGCTGAGGACAACCAGTGAGTAACCTTACATTTTTTAACTATGATTTCACGTGTATTTAGAGTACCCTTCTTTCAACACGACCAATGCTGTGTCAACTGCCACTGCCAGTCATCCGCCAATTACATCCAACGTGTACAGACATATGCACACAATCAACATCCTACCACCTTTCCATGTGTCCGAGGAGTATCACCACACTCCACAGTACCATCATTCCTTGATCAAAACCACATCCAGACATCGCTCCATGCTCCTTGTCAACGACTCCTCTATGAGCAGTGGCTCTTCTATGCATTGATGGAAACTGTAAATGACCAAGATGATCCACCCCCTGGCTGGACCACAGATCCTTTCCAAGTGGCTGAGACGCAGCTTCATGGTGAAATGGCGCTTCTCCTCTACTTTCTCATGAGCTATGGTCATGATCTCCTGGGGGAAATTGGGCAAAATCAGTACTTTTCCATGCTCAACATTTTAGCTGCAATGCGGAACGTGATGGCAACAATGGAGAGGTTAGTGCATCTTGAGGGTGAGATCTGGTTTGATATAGTGGCTAACATGGAACCATGCCGACATCAAAGATAGACATTCAATAGTAGTGATATTATGGCTGTGTATCTATGCTTAAGTTATATGATTACAACCCTACTAGAATGCAATCTCATATGCATGATGGTCAGCATACTTATTCACATAGAATTGCTGGAATGCATTTAAAGCATCTGTAAATGGAATCTGCGGAATCATATCCTCTCCTGCGACACCTATCAAATGAGCAGCTCGGAGTACCGCATCAAGATGAATAACATCCAACCCCTGATTCCCTGCATCAGGTCGAACAATCCACATACCAGTTTCAGGATCTGGCTCATCTTCAATGGCCGAATACCACCAGACAAGGGCACATGGATAGCGTACTTCTTCATGTCGCAGTGCCAAGAACAGAAGCACCCAAGCTACCAGCAGGCCACGGAAACCTGGTAAGTCTGCATCTTGAACAACAAAGATGCAATCATTACGTGCTGCACCTTTTCGCCATGATCGTGTGGCTCTGATCCGCTCGTGTCGCATCCCTCCAACTCCAGAAGGATCACTTGGAGCAAAAAAAGTTGCAACAGCAGAAGCAAACACACGTACATTGCCTGTGTATGATGGATAACGATTGATAGGGACATCGTCAAGGTTGATATCACCATCCGGATGGGTTTGGACATAGAGAAAGTGTTTAACAAGGGTTGGAAGGATAGGAATGCCAATGAATCTCGCCAGGATGGCCAGGTTTCGGGGATATCTGCTCACTGAATGCAATGTCGTTACCCTATGACCAATCAGACTGATCCAACTTGCCTGCTTTACGAGCCAAAATGACTTCAGCTTGTATCTCCTGACGTGTCCCTTCAACCTCTCCTCCATCATCATCATCTTGAGCAGGTGGATCCCTCTCCCCAGACTCCAGATTTACGGTTAAAGGCCCTATGTCAAACTGGGTACCTGTAAAGATCGAGTCGGATAACAGATTGCGGTCCTGAAAATCCACTTGAGCAGCTGCCAGTTTATCTGACCGCTCGTTGGTGATTAGCATCTGTCCCAATGCATTATATCGATTAGATCGTCGCCAGGGCTGTTTGACAGCTTTGATGTGCTTTGACTCAGTAATGGACGAGCAAAGTCCATTCAGAGCACCAAATTCGGGGATTAACTTGGGATAGTGAATAATTGAATGCTGTCGAGGCAATGAGAAACCCTCTGGATGTATGTCTTCATCCCGGAACACCTCACGTTCCTGATGATACAAAGAGACCTCTTGCCGTATTCGGGCAAGATCATCTTCACTGATGGTCTCACAGCGCACCAAGTAGCAGAACTCTAGGAAGTGGCGAATCGCTTTTACCATACGACTGGGTACATGCCCGGATATTGCTGGAAGATAGACCTGTGAGTGTTGTTCTCATCAGTTCACATCCAATTTGTCATACTCACCTTCATCAGTGCCTTGGAATCATCTCCCGTCCATTGTTTAAATCCTCTGCCTTCAGGAAAGCGACGAAGGCCAGCAAATGATGGCACAGCAGCGATCCTGTGTTGTCTGAGTACCTTCAATTTCCAATAATAATAAAAAACAAACCGCTGATCAATGTCTGCTAATACTTTCTTCAATGTTTTTTTATCTGAGGCATATCTATGTGCAAGATATTCCTCTACCCACGTTACGAGATGGTCTTTGAATGTACCTTTGATCAGTTGGTGCAGGAGATCGGGTGACAACAATTCATGGATGTCAGCTCGAGGAAATGCATGCGTGAAAGGCTAAGTGGTGAATTCCCAGTTGCCAGGAAGCCGTGAAAACTCACCATGATTCCTTCAATTATTCCATAGTCATCCCACAGCTTACTTGATTTCAGACCAGCCATCAACTGCTCGGTTAGTTCATGAGATCGTCGCCCATGATCAGATTCATCCAGCTCATCGTGTGCTGCAGTACACCTGAGGAAATCATGTGTTATATTCAATGTAAGTAATCAGCTATCAGTACCTCGCACACCAGCCCTGTACGACACAGGCCAATACCACTTGTTCCGGATAATCAGCAATATATGGGCCCAGACCAAAAATCGTGTGTCGGTAATATCCATCAGGATACCGCACAACTTGCGGAGTGAGCATTCCATTGTGGACAGGTTCGAGTATTTGCTGTAAAGACTGATGGAAGAGCTGGCGATGGAATTGGCGGAACTCTGAGGACTTCTTATGTTCACGATCAGCTGTAACCGACTTAGTGAGCTCCCAATGGACAGTTGACCCACTTACTCTTTGGAATAGACAGAAATGCAATCAGTGAGACTGCATTACGATGAGCACGTCAGACATTGTTGTGAACGAGGCCGTTAGACATGTACAAGGGGTAGTATTCATTCTGCCCTGTAGCCACGGATACCGTGGTTTTATCACTACCAAGAATGATAGGAAAAAAAACGGATCCATGCATAGCATGGTCTTCAGCAATCTGGTCCTACAATTGTCAGGAGCCTAGCGAAGAGACTTACCACCTGTCGCCAGGCCCAGTTACCCGACATGAAGTCCCTGAAGTATCGCTTGTCATCCTGGTCAAACACTCGCTTGGGTGACAAATCGATTTCATTACGGAAGTCGGGGTTGGCCAGCTGCGATTCGAGCATGACTCTCGGGTCACGGAAGTAAACATCATACTCAGCTGTCTTCCACGGTGGGACTGTGTCCTCGTCTGCATCGACATCCATACTAAGTGAGAAGCATTGCCATGGCGGGATGTTGCCAGCAGTGGTGGCATTGATGGTGCTGTACAGATCCTCCTTATCAGTGAAAGGAGGATTGTCTCCAGTCGTCGCAGCCCAGAGCTGGCATAAGTGATCGATGTTCTTACCTGACATCTGGACTCGACGATAAATAAGGTCAGCGATCTCAAATTGGATGCGTGACTCGTATGGAGCAAAACTGACAGCAGGATGATGGGGTCCGGGACTAGGGGGAGGTGCATCTGGAGGCAGCGGCACTCCATTCAAGTCGCAAGGCACACCTGCAGCTAGTAAGTACCAATTGGTACGGTGGTGAAATTTTTACCAGTTAAGAAAGGATGATATTCAATTCGTGCACCAGTATATTCATCCTCAGTGGGTGGCTCGATTGGAGAGGGAGGCTGAGCGGGTGGAGAGGATGGTTCCAGCTGCATGTCAACCGGGACAGGGATCAGAGTGTGTTCATCGTCTGATTCCTTGGAATCCAAGTCTGCGAGTGGTGGCATTTGCCTATCAGAGGCCGACTGAACAGGGCTGGGAGGACGAAAATGACGATGGTTTGCTTGTATATGGTTCGTACGTCCAGCGGCACTAGCAAAAAAATGACCGCAGTGGAAGCAGGGAATGGAGCGAGGGCATAGGGATTTGCAGGGCATTGTCATTGTTCCACTGCACGGCCTTGGGTTTTTGAAACGCAGGAGTGTGGCAGTGTTATGAGCCATCGATCAGGGACTGGGATCGTGACCATTGTTGATTTTCAAACCAACATTGATCATGCCTCCTAAAATTTCCAACACACCCACTGAACGCATTAGCACTCACTCCAGCAATCTTACCAAGCATCCTGGAGCACCTGATATGCCCCATCGATTAACAGAACACGAAAAAAAAAAAAGAGCACTTACCGCTCAACAAAAGGAAAAGAGCAAGCAGGCCGCTGTTAAGGCTATTGCCAAGGCTGCTCAAATCGAAGATCAGCTCCACCAAGAGGATCTCGAACGTTCTGAAGCGGCCTGTAACCCTCGTAAGGCCAACAAATCAAACTCGACACCTCCTATCGTGAAACCGATCGGCCCAGCGCCTCACAAACCCATGGTGCCTAGATCAAGTAATATTGCATTTTCGGCGGTACCACTGAAGCCCGTTCACCAAAAGAAACGACCAGCCAGTCCAGATATCACCGAGGTTGATAAACGCATGAAGAAACGCAGACGTGGTTGGTGGTGTTGTCACCTAAGCTCCACCCACTTACCTCACACAGAAAACGAAGCTAGTATTACCACCACTGGACAAGATGCGGGCCCTACCTCTCAAGGAGAAGAATATTCAGGATCCGAGGTTTGGGAAGGTTCGTTATTCAGCCTCACAACGGATTTGTCTGATTCATTATTAGTTGCGCAGCCTACTGATGTCGATCATGTTGAAAATTATGATGAGCTTCATAATGGTGTGTATTTGCTACAACATTACAGTTTCAATCTGACGAAACGATTAGATACCATGGCCATCGATTTGGGTGAGTGAATTGTGGCGACTTACCTAATACTTTGAACCTTTCCAGACGATCAATCTGGATCAGACTACGAACCTCAGGCTGGCTCAGCTACAGAGGACGACGATGAGACCAGACACAGCGAAGACAACATGGTAGGAAAGGGTAAGACAAAGAAAGGCCCGCGCGTCAGTGGAAGCCGAGTGGACATTACCCTGGCCCGGCAAACTCCAGCTGTCACTGCATTCACTGTGCCTGCCGTCTTACCTCCCAAGGCTCAAGCGAAAACAGCAAGGTAGGTTTGTTTCTTTTGTTGTACGCACTCTTCACTGTCTGCAGAAAGCAGAAAAAGCCGGCTCTTGTGCCTGGATATGCTCCTGAGAATGCCAAGAAACACGGCCAAGTTCCCGCTGAAGATGATTCCGCGGTTCGATTTGGGGGTCTAATTGACGACAGTGAGGATGATAAGGACGAGAGGAAGGCTATAAGCATGAAAAATAAGGTGAAAAGCCAGATTCCGATGGCTCAATTTCAGGTAAGTCTGTTGAGTCTTAATGTCCGGTTGCCACTTATGATCTGGCAGCCTGACATCAAGCTGAAGGTGTCTTCAGCAGTCACCATTGCCAATACGACGCAGAAAGCGAAACGTCAAGAGGACAACATCAACGGTAACAAGTGGACACTCAAGAACTTACCAGATGTGATGGCTCGTGAACACTTTCCGACAGTGTTGGTTCCTGCATTGTATGCGTATATGAGCTGAAAGGAAGCTTGGGCAAACATCGAGTTGGAGGAGCTGCAGGTTCTGGTCAATCAGGTTTACGGAGAAGGGGTCTATGATGTTGCAAATACCCCAGCCTGGATCAAACTGGTACGTGTTGGCTATATATGCTGCTCGACACTGATGCAACTGTAACAGGCAACCTATCGAGTCAGCGACATGTGACACGCAATTGCTGAGGCTGGAATCACTGCCATCCAAGAGCAATTCAACAAGTGGGAGAGCTCACCCGAAGACATCAAATGTTTTTCGCAGATGATGCTCTTTCGAGACGAGACGATAAGAGGGTCTCCACTGGCCTTCATGTACAAAGACTGGACCGAAGCAAAGAAAAAGGTAGCATTGTTCTCGGATGGATTAAGCTCATCACTGCTACAGGGTCTCTTCCTCAATGAGCTCATCAAATATGCTCTCGCGATTCATTTTGCCCCGCTTTCGATGATTGTGGATGTCATGGCATTTGCTGATGACCCCCCGGTGGGAGCAATGATTCTGTGTATTCAGGCCGTAAGTTATTACTCATCTCCCCGTCTTCTCATTTAGTTTGATCACTAGGTCCAACGAGCTCTCGAATTCCATACGACGGGTAAATTCGTTCGCCAAACGGGTGCATTTGGGGAGTTCTCCAAAACGAACTGGGCCATCAAGATTCGAAAGAATTCAGAAGGTGAAAAGGTTTCCGAGAATGCTAATCGATGGAGCCGTTCGATTCACGCCCTCAAACCAGAGGCATGGGAGGAGATTGGGTTGCATATTCTGCAGTTGTGGGAGGAAGGGGTGGGACAGCCCAAGTGCAAGAAGACTGGGGACTTGAGCACTGCCACTGCCATGGCCTTTGCCAATGCAGACGATGACTTTGTGCTTGTTGAGAGTAGTGATGAAGAGTTTGAGGAACCGCCGGTTGATAAGGCAGCAGTGGATGTGGAAGAGGAGTCCGATGCGGACGAGAATGCAGGCAATTGGTAAGTATCATTCTCCACAGCCACATTAACTGATTGACGTGATGCAGAACACATTGCTCGACTTTATTTATTCGTACTGGACCTGTATGTTCAATGTATGTGCAGCAAATAGTACAATTATGATTTATACAACTGGTAAAGACAATGCGAAGACATTGATAAGACTATCGAAAGACAGCCTAAGCTATGATTCAAGCTGTCTTGGAGTGTCTTTTGACTCGGTCTTTCTGATGTCTTCACAATGTCCTGCCGAAGATGTGGCCGTCTTGCCTGGTTAAGGTACCGTCTTTGCAAAGACTGTGTCTTCAACATCTTTACAGTCTTTTGGTCTTGTACAAGACCTCAAAGACCGACCTGCCATTTTCCTGATGTGTGAAGTCTGTCATGCTAGTAATCAGCGCACCAGCCAACACAAAAGGAAAAGGGATACAGACAAGGTGGATTTACCTCGAACTGCCCCACACCCACCCACTGATCAAGTCCAAAACCACATAAAACATACCACAGATGAATCTGATAATGAAGTGGTAATTATTTTATTGTGTATCAATCAGACAGACAAAAGACATACCTAGGATGATGCGACTCAATACCCAAATGCACAGTCTCTGTTTGAAGCCCTTAGAATTGCTGCGAAGGATGATGGCCTGACATTCATTGGATCCTATTCACTTGACAACAACCCTTTAGTCTCAGACAAGGATCGTGTTCAAATGACTGTGTTAGAGATTTGGAAGGTTACAGGCTACCGCTTCAGGTCAGTGATATATTCTAGTACCTCATTCACTGATGGCTATGCAGGGTTCATGATCACCATAAAACTGCAACTGGCCATAAAAGTCGGTTTTGGTGCTGTCAGGACAAGGACCAAAAACAAAAAGAACACCTCAGCCAGAGACCCAATGCTCAACGACGTGATAATGTTGGTATGGTAAGGTACCCTTGTCAGAGTCGGTTGAATATTAGCTGCCGTCTGGCCAGCACTGAAAGACGGGTCATTAGAGTTTTCATGTGTCATGTAAAGGCACATGATCCTTATGAAGATGTCTCTATGCCTGAAGCGGCATTGGCTATCATTACAAGAGGTAGAGCATGCAACACCAGCCAGTCTTGTAACAAAAATTCAAGAGTCCTTTTCGAATGTGTCAGCAGCGCAAGTCCACACAGCCTGGTCAAAGATGAGCAAGGTGATTTGGAAACGAGATTCAGATCAACTCACATCTGCACGAATCCTTTTGAAAGAGTTTCAGGATGATGTCGACTTGTTTGAAGACATCAAAACTCCAGATGGCGTGACTCAGATGTGTTTTGCCTTGAAAAAAATTCTACATGGTCTTCGTGGCAAGACAGTTGAAATTGGGCTGGATGCTACATGTAAGAACCCTAGTGCGACCCACCTCCTAACATCACGTGAGTCACGTGACAATTGCCAGCACATCAGCTACCAATGTCCTCGCTGCCTGTTTATCCTTTCATATAATGATTTTTCAATGTAACGTTCAATTATATTCAATGATAATCTGATTTAGCAACAAAATATTCAAATTTTCCATTGTAAACTCCGCATGAATCCTCCATTCTGTTGACTTCAAGTTGGAGCTGGTCGAGGCCGCCAGAACATCGCGTTTGCTGTAGACCATTCCCAAGTTGATGGCCCTTCACATCTTCTATCATTCTGCCGGTGCTCCCTATCCATGCAATTCTCCATCAGCCTCAAGAACCCCCTTCCCTCTCGCTCTATTGTGGCCAACATACGATGATCATTGAACTGGGTCTGGTAGTGCAATCCAGCAGCAAAGTCTTCCAGTAGTTTTGCATAGGCCATCATCGACTCTTTGAAGGTCAGTTGATCTTGAACAAACCCCTCGTCTGAATCCGAATCTGAAACTGAGCTTTCATCTGCTGCATCAATTTCTAATCCGTGTAAGCCATCCGTCAGCTTGTTTCGGATGCTGATCCATGAAGTATAGGAGTGTTGGAATCCAAAAGTACAAGATGTTCATGCCGCCAGAATGGGGCTTTTCAGTGATGCATTACTTCAAGGAAAAATTTGGGATGGGTAACCTTCACTGACTGTACCAGGTGTTTACATAGAAGAAATCGACTTCGAGCCATTGACGGGCAGGTGCAAGTCCAACGAGATAGGTTAGGACAGTACCGGTCTTGATTTTGTGGAAGAGAGGTGGGCAATTTGGCCAGACGCTTCCATTCCTTTTTAAATGCCTTCCTCCAGCTGAACAGCTCTCGATATCGACTGATTGGTTTCAAAATCTGATCAATCTTGCGGTAGTATGCTGGTGCAAGCTTGGTAACAAGAATCCAAACAAGAAGATCCACCCGAGGATTAGAAAAATGATGTAAGAAATCCTTTTTGATTCGTCCCCAGCTATTAGGATTCGATAAATGTTTATTTCAAGGGTACTCACTGGCTTTCACAAATCATCGTTGTCTTGAGAACTGGGATCTCATCAACACATGTTGATCTGGCCCACAACTCCCAGCGTTCTGGTCGAAGCCAGTTCATCCAAAGGTAAGCCCATAGCTCTCGTAAATCATTATCCTTGCAATACATGTAGATGCGGCGTGTTGCCCATTCATATATAGCATCTTGATGATCTGCTGCATAACCTGGTATCATTGGATGCGCACAGTAGGCTTCTTCAAGCATCTTGATAATTGGCTTGCGGAATTCTTGAGCACAAAAAGTTCGTTTCTTGTCTGATTGATCATCTGTGGTTTCTGAATCAGTATCAGACTCATCTGCTTCCTCTGATCTATAAGCAGTGCTTCGAGTAGTCATCCGTGGTTTTGGAGGGGGAAGACGAATGGTGGTCTGTGACGCCCATGGTCTCTGTTCAGGTATCATGGTTGGAATTTCCTGCTGGTCATCGTCTTTACCCCCTTCATACTCTTCTCTATCAGGATGCCCAGGTGGTATGAATTCCACATCAATGAATGAAAACACAGAACGTGCTGCTGGTGCATTATATGGAGTTGTTGAGAGCTTTGCTTTTGCCATTCGTTCTCGGATTGCTCTCCGCATATGCCACCAACATAGCTGAATTTTTGTTTGGTTCCAAACCTCTTTCAACATCCCAATTTCTGCCATATCCTTATCAACATGGCTGAAGCGAGGGATGATGCCATATCGGTCATGTAAAACCTTTCCCCAAGCAGTAAGTGCACGTCTTCGCTTTCCAAGTCCAACTGCCTGAGCAGTGGTAAGGAGGCAATACGTAAGTGGAAAGCCAGCATTGTCGTATTCACCGAGGATTGAATACAGCTCTAGGTTTGATGAATTTGTGTTATCTATAAATAAGTTCAGTGGTCGGTTTGCAAAGATAAATTATTTCTTACAGGTAGCATCAAGGCCAATTTCCACCACTTTACCTCTCAATCCATGAAGAATCTGTTTCATGCCAAAACAGAGTTGTTCGACACCTTCTGGTGAAACAACATCTTCAAATAGGTCAACATCCGATTGAGGAGTATCCGAGCAGACATAAGTTGGTCTTTATCTCTCTTCCAAATTGTCTCGCTCATTCGAGCCCATGCAGCATAGATCTGTTCAGCACTGACATTAGGCCACAGTGCTTGGATTTGCGTTACCAGTTGGCTTGGTTTACTGTATTCAAGATTTTCTCGAATGATAGCTAATGCACCCTCAGGCATTTCCACATTATAGTAATGCTTGTGAGGTTCTGCATGTCTGTAATAGACTCGGACGAGTTTTCGGCCCTGTTCAACTTCACGGCATGTAACAATGAGCCGACTCTTACAGGGGAAACACTGCTGCCCAACATTATCGTGTCTTTGAGCATTTGGGTTCTTGCTGAGATGGGGCTTTGCTTTCCTGTTCTCATCACCTGAGCAGAACAGTCGTGTTTTATGTCCAGTCTCGATTTTTGGGTGATCTTGAACTCTGTAATGTGCCAAAGTGAGTATAAGCGCATAAAAATTCGTGGACTTACTTGAATCGATAGCCAGTGACTTTCCACACTTCCTGCACTGTAAATTGAATGTGCTCCTTGTTTGTGAGAAGTGGATCACTATCCATTTTGTATGCTGCATTAAAAACCACGTTCTTATCTTTTGATAGATCATGTAGGGATTTCAGCAGTGTATCACTATCATCATACATGGTGAATGGTTTCTGGTATCCATCGGTCTAGAGCAAGCAATAAGAATCAAAAAATGGCACACACAGTTTCATCTTCATCATCCGACTCGGTTTCTGCAAATGGGTGGGCACCGGGATCCTGTGGTGGACAGGGAGCACTTCGAACAGCTTCAGCTGCTATGTGATCAGCCTTTCGCTTTTTTTGAGTAGCTTCACGTGCAGATTTTCGACAATTCTCGCATTGCTTGTAGGGATAACCAGTGGCAGGCAGGAGTTTCTTGCATCGGGGCTTAGTACAGCGTGAAGGTGTTGAGATATGGGTGTTAGCACTCATTTTATGGCTTGAAACAACTATGGTAGAAAGACATTTTCTGACGTGCTGAACAAGACATGACGTGTTGAACAAAACATGTGACTTTCATGTGATGTTAGGAGGTGGGTCGCAGTAGGAATGTTGCTACATGTGAGTAGATGCTATCTACACGCTCGCACTGACCTTGTACTAGATAATACGAATTCATCCAACCTTGAGCTCTACTCCATACTTGGCGAGTACGATAATGCTGGTTTCCCCTTGTATACTCAGTGCTTTCTCACAACAGCACAAGCAGTTGAGCAAGGGAAGCAGAAACGTGCACTAGAAGCCTGGGGGAGGCAACTCAAGGAACGATACAACATTTATCCATTATTTGTGCATGTTGACAAAGACCTGGCTGAGATCGGAATGGTTAAAGAGGTTTGGCCAAAAGCAAAAATCTCACTGTGTTGGTGGCATATGCAAAAGGCCCTCTGTGAGCGGCTGAGTAAAGCTAAACTTTCCATGACACCTTACACAAAAAAACGTGCACATGCTGCCCACATATTGTTCAACTTCATCAATCCTGGTTTTTGGCCAGCTGGAAGACTGGACAAGACTGAATTTGAGGGCGGTAAGCCTGACGATGATGAGGAGGAAGAGGAGAATGAGATGAGCTCACAGTGTCTGTGGGCAACACAGACAACAATCAAGCTTCCACCGATGTCCCAACAAATTGTTCATCCACTTACTATTCGAATTCCTGCCCCCCAAGCTGATTGGGATAGTGACAACAGTGACAGCAGTGACAAAGAGAGTCAACGCCGATTTTGTCCCAAGCACTGTCGCCAACCTATCATTGATATGATGGAGGATGCCTACTGTGCCCATCCTCTAATTCCTGGATATGCAGCCAACCACCCCAAAGCAATTTACGAGTGGGCAATCCACAGGATCTATGACTTTTGCATAAAAAATGGTTTGCCAGAGGTATGGGTCTACCTTTGGATGAACTGGCTTTGTCCCGAACGTTGGAGTTTGTGGGCTCGTTCCACCTATCCCGAAATGATTCCAGTGCTGAAAACTACTATGATGGTCGAGAGCCAGTAAGTACTTAACCTGTAGAAATTTCCGACTTACCTGTGACTAGGTTGGCGACATATCAAGCATGATTTTCTTCACCATTTCTCCAATCCTCACATCGACCTCTTGGTATGGATTCTTGTAACAAAACTTGCACGCAAATACTATCAAAAGATTGACCGTATTCTGCGCCCAGTGACAAGATATCGTGAACTCCATTCATGGCGTAAATCATTCAAGCAGCAATGGAAAAAGTGCGCTAAGGCACAAATGACCTTACCTTCAAACAGGGATAGATACTGGCCAGATGCCATTCAATGGGTCTGCACATGCCCAAACTTTGCAAAAAGTTGCTTCCTGATATGCAAGCACTTGGTACAGAGTGTACAGCACGTACCACCTATATTTTTCTATCAGGTTACACAACAATGTACCAGACCTTTTTGGAAGCATTTGTCTCTTATACCACTAAATTCAGATGACTCAGGTGCACCCGCATCGAGACAATACTTCCCTGATAGCAGTGACAACTCCGAAATGGGCGGTAGTGATTCGAGTAGCCTGAGTGAGTCTACTGATAATGAAGAACTCGAGTTCCTGGTCAATCAGCAAACATTCACGGAGGAAATGAATGACCTTGTTAAACTCTTCCGAGATTTTTCAGATGGATTGGAATACCAAATCCAGTTCAATGATCACCAGATGCTTGCGGCATTAAAACGAGAGGCAACAGGAGCTTTGTGATTTATGGAAAACTGCAGGGAAAAGGAGTGACGGATGAACAATGGCCGGAGTCAAGCACCACGAACATTTGAACCAACACTGTCAAATACAATGTTCTGGAGACCCAGACCACCACTAGGAAGTATTACTAGTTAAATACATACATTGGATAGACTGCGACTTGGAAACCAATGTGCTTGCGTGAAACAACGTGTTGTTTAACAGGTCATGTGACCTTTCACATGCGCAAGGGGATGGGTTGCACAAGGGTTGCTAACACCCTCCCTCGCTGGAACTCCAAATGGCAAGGTGAGCAACCAATGTCCTCTGTCAGTTCCTGGATGCAGAGCTTCAATTTATCGCAGTAAAGGACCAAAATCATGAAAACGCGGATTTAGCCGACTTGAACAAAGCGATCCGCGAAGTCCTACATTCCATTCCCAAGTATACTGGACCTCAAACCCACCAGGTTCTGTACAGTGCTCCACCAGAGCATGCTATTGATGACATTGAAACCCTACTGATACATCGGGCCTCCGTTATCTCAGCCTGGCTACAATCGCCTATCAGCAATGAGCCAATGACGAGCATGTTCACTGTGTCACCATCTTTACAACTGTCCCTATTCCCTCTCAGCCGACCCATGTTGCTATTCCTGATATTATCAATACCACGCAGAAGCTGCAAACTGCTACACAGTCTCCCTCGCCTTTCCAAGCATTCCCAAGTGAAAAAAATGCAGGTTCCCATCTGCGTATTTTGAATGATCGCCCATCCTTTGATCCGGTCATTGCTCCTCAGGGACACGTCTTTGCAGTTTTGAAGACATATCTTGGCATCAAAAGCTGGACACCAATGCAGCCATCATCAACAAGATGAAGCTCGAAGCCACTGTCGACACATTTTGCAATGCTATGCATCCTATGTTTGATACAGAAGGCGCACGATGGGCGGTGGCCATCCCTTTATTGAACGCCATTTGAGAAGCTATGCCATTTGAGAAGATTCGCCCCGCCTTCATCGATGAAACTACAGATGGACATACAGATGGTGATCACTCTGCTGCCATAACATTCACCTCCAACGCATTGTAGCCCATAAGACTGACATTTCCGAGTTACAGTCAGCACTTTCATACATCAAGAGACAAGCGGCTAGCTGTTTAACCTGTGCTGGCACAGCATTACTGAGCATTTGCTGTTTCTCGATGAGTTCTCGATTCTACGGGAATGGAGGAGATGTACAGCATTGAGTTGGTGACCCATTCTCTCCAAGCCTCCCTGACGACCAGCTGTCGCTCGGTGATATGCGACTGCGTCGACTATACGTATTCGTGAGTTGTAGAAACGGAAGAATTGTGAAGGGACTGACTGCAACGAAAACGAATTACTATCCCTGACCCTCACAAGCAACAACTGCAAACACACTCTCTGCAGGATATCATTACAGAAGACGACATGATGAAAGCCATAAACTGTATTCCAATCGTGGCGCCTGTCCAACGAACATCAAGAATGAAAAGTAGAAGTACAGCCACACGAGCCATAGCTAATGTCTGAGCGGTGGCTGATGTCACCCCTCACCTGCGACTGATCTCTCGCTAGATGGGAGCAGTTCAGGTAGATGCAAGCAACAAGAAAGACCAAGGACGCAAACGATTCGCTCTCCTTCCTCATTCCTTGGTCTGGCTGGAGAGATATTGGACCATGAACCACTTCGGAGTGACTCATTGGAACGGATTGGAGGGAGAGCGGTGTGGGGTTAATCCGCACAAACACCATCCATCCTGTTGTGAAGGAAGGTGTTACTACGATCACAGAAGCTCACAATCTCGACCCGACGTTGAGAATGTACAGACATGCGTTTCGAAATTCGATATCAGAGGAGATCTGACCAATTTGCTGCAACTTGCAAGCAAAGTGAAGGAAACGCAAGGTCATTGGCGGGAAGGTTATTCCAAGAAACTGTAGACCTTACAAATGCATGTAGTCATTAGGTGAAGTGAGAATCCAATTGACAACGATTTGGGTGAGCTTACGACTATAACGAGTGGTGTCTGCGTCCGGATGGTCTCACAGCTTCTTGCATGCTTAAGGGTCTGTTCGGTAGCCAAACCTGGATTTGGGTCTGGGTTTGTACAAACAAGTGTAACTAGTCACTAAATATCATTCAATGCCAATTACAACACTCCAGGAGCTCCGTGCTGCTGTTATGGCTGCTGGTATGGCAGTCTATTTGACTGTTATAGCTGTTATGCTCTATGCAGAGCCATTATACTGGACACAGCCTTACCACACTTCTGCTCTTTCTGGTTATGACCAGAGAACTTATTGTCGGGCACCCAAATCGTATTCACTCAGTTCTTGGAATGAGGCTCCATGTATTTGCTGCTTTTGTAGTAGAACTCCGACAGTGTGGCCTCGAACACAGCAGAAATATCACGTTGGAAGAGCAAGCTGCAATCTTTCTCCATGTCTGTGTAACTGGGCTTTCTATTCGTCATGTTGGTGAACGATTCCAGCATGCAAACGAGACTATTGCCAAGTGAGTGTCTATCCATGGTCATTGCACTTGCTTATCATCTACAGATACTTCTGGTGCATACTTCTGACTCTCTCCTCTCCCGCATTCTATGGAGTGCATGTACGTCTTCCAAAGGCAACTGACCCGATACCCCCTGCTATATCACTCAATCCAAAGTGGTTCCCCTATTTTGAAGATGCACAAGGTGCTGTTGATGGCACACATCTCCGCTGCTCTCTGTCAGCTGAAGAGCAAGTGCTTGCACGCAACCACAAAGGTGGGACAAGTCAGAACACATTTGGCGCCTGCACAATAGCACACTGTCCGGAATTTTTGTATACTGTAGGTGGACATGAGGGATCTGCTGGAGACGGATACATGTATGAAGCTGCACATATCTCTAGTTTTTGAATACCAGATGGCACGTATTTTAGCTGATGCTGGTTTTGGCAGTTGTGATGCCCTTCTGGTACTGTATTGTGGAAAGCGCTACCATTTAGCAGAATGGGGATGAGCAAGTGTTCAGTCAGTCTTCATCAGATTGCTTCGAATAGTAGCATTGATATTTGCCAGACCTATGGATCAGGAAGAGCTGTTCAACCTCCGACATGCATCTGCACGTAACTCTATAGAGCATGTATTTGGTATCATCAAGAAGCGATGGGAGATTCTGAATAATGCTCCACAGTTTGACATGCAGCTTCAGGCCCGCATATTACCAGCTCTTGCAGCACTCCACAATTTTATTGTACGCTTGGATCCAACAGATATTGATGCACCTCATCTTCAGGATGCTGTAGATCAACAACCAGGGTTATATCCAACTCATGTTCATGAACTTGGAGAACTTGCTGTACAGGTGACTGACACAGCAGAAATGAGACGCTCAGAGAGACAAAGAGATAGGATTGCTCAACAGATGTGGGATGATTATCAGGCTTTGCTACTGCTTCGAGAACAAGTGGAGTAATTAAAATTCTGATTCTAATACAGATTCAATCCACTCTCTGCGCAACTCATGATTATCTGAAGCCAATGACACATATGCTACAGCTGCATCCTTGTCCTTTCTGAACATGTTGATTATCTTTACCATCTTCACTGGAGGCAACCAAGACTTCTCGAGTGCCTGAACCCGTTCAATTGCATGTTTCATCTGATGAGGGGTATCTTCAGCACTGACTACAGGTGCTGCTGTGGGTGCAAATGCAGCCATGAAAGCCCTGGAGAAATTGTCGAGAGTGTCCGATGCCAGAAATAGCTTGAGCGCCAGCAGAGGTTCATATGCGCTTAGCTGGCGCTGGGGTAGACTGTGCTGGGAGACGTCTCTTTGATGCTGAATAGGGAAGAATTTGTGATTCATCATTGGAATTGTCTGAGTCTTCCATCTGATCATGAGAAGGAACCAATGACTGGCTTCTGTCATCGATAGATCCTGGATTGTCATCACCATCAGTAGTTGGCTGTGATAGATCTTCCTGAGTTACTGAAGGGTTATAGACGTTTGCACCACGCAGTCTCTGTGGTCCCATGATACAAGAAACGTCATGCCAGAGAGGCCAGCCATGGTTTCGGAAGGGGGCAGCCCCACGATGAATATGGACATAATCATCCCATGAGCTTTTCGTTGCTATTGTGATATTACATCCACCCTTGTCGGTCCAAGTCCAACCAGATACTGCTTTCAGTTTGAGAATGATGTTGTAGGTTTTCTTTATCTGGAATGTGTGAGTGCTACAGTTACATTCCCAAGACATTGCACACCGGCTTCCATTTGTCCTGACATGATTTACACGTCTTCGCAGCTCCTATTTTATCTTCAATTTTGTTCACTTCTACAGCTGCACCATTGAATGTGGTTTTCTTGTAATTATGACCGTCACCAGCCTCTGCCTGATGGTCCAGCAAGTACCAAACAAGGCGTTGTTCTTCTACCAGCCTCCAATGAGTCCTAGGCTTCGGCTCTGGTACCATAGGAATGACAGTCTGAGAGGTGGGAATAAGTGGTGTGCTGGACATGTCAGCTGTGCCCTGAGCCTGTAATAAATCATCCTCAAATAGAGAAGGCTGCTTGGGTACAGTTTCCATGTTTTTCTGACCAGTACTTGACGTGATTTGGAGCGAAGGAAGCGGCATTGCCACTGGATCTGCATGGGACGACCATGTAAACCTCCTGGGAATACTTCTGCCATCAGCTACAGCAGTATCTAATGCAGGAGGTTGATTCTTCTTTTGCTTTGTTGGAGCCATAGTAAGCTTGAATGTTGTAGACAGAAATATAAGATGATTCTAGCTTAGTTACACTTGTTTGTACAAACCCAGACCCAAATCCCGGTTTGGCTACTGAACAGACCCTAAAGCATGTTGGTGCAGCTGTGTTCCATGGGTACAGCTACTTTGCAGCGTGTTGTTGCCATTCACTGGGACATTTATCCACAGCGATGCAACACTGACCATTCTTTTGGTTTCTCTCATTCCAGTTACTTATTCCGTCAGTGCATGTGGATTCCGCACAAGCTCCGACTGGGATCGTGAGTTCCAAAGTTCAATTTTACACGCGGTCAGTCCCATCTCGACTCTCCTGCTAGTCTGATGGCTGCTAGCAGATGATCTACCAGTCTTGTTGCGATTCTACACAATTTTTTCAATTAGAGCTGGCTTAACACAGTGGTGAGGAAGTGCAAACAAGCCATCCTCAACTTGAACTCCATTTAATGTGGATTTTGCCAAGGAGGTCACGGGATTCAAATCCCACACCTGGGGTAGGGGGGAGGGGGGGTCCAAAGGTCACTGAAATTTCTAATGCAACCTTGATCATGGGCTGCTTCCAGAGCATTTATTTGCACTTTTGGATACTTGAAACAGCTTATAATAGCTCTTAAAGCTATCTGTGAGCTCTCTACCATACCCTGAGGCCAGTTTAAAACTATGATGCAAGTGATGAGTCAGGTCACATGATGACTTTCCTATGATATCTGCTAATAGTAGCAGTCAGAGTGGCCGATTATGGCTGATTCTGATGTCAATTCTGAAGCCGATTATGACACGATTCTGTCGATTCTGACTTGGCTCAATTCTTTCCACAATTCTCGAGTACCCAGCATATTCTATTTATATAATACTGTATAGTTACACCAATTAATTTTACTCTCCACTGCATACCATGCTTTGATGAGCGGCAGCCAAAAGAGGAAGGCCAAACCAACTGAACAGGCCCAAGGACTCTACCAGCAACCATTTGTCAAGCCACTGCTCAAGCAAAAAAGCAAAAAAGCTCAAACAAAGGTGCCAGAGGTAGTGCACAGCTGCAGCATTGGGGCGGAACTGCTCTTGGGTGTTGTGGTAGACAGAACGAATAATATTAGTAATCTATCTAGTGCACATGCTTGACATAATTGGCCTACAGAATCGTCCTTAGAAATAGGAATCAGAACCAGGGGCGGTCAGAGCACATGTTGATTATGACCTGATTCTGCTTCTGGAATTGACTCATAATTGACAGCAGAATCAGTGCAGAATCAGTGCGTAATCACCTACTCTGACTGCTACTAATGTTCCAATATGATTTATATAGACAAAGGGAGTTATTGCATTATATCACCTGTATAGTCACCAAACTCAACTTGTGGTAACAGTATCTGCCATGATACTGGTATATTGTCTATATTGGGAACATATCTAATCTTATCGCATCATGTGGTTGCCTTATAAGGAAGGAGGGGGGGGAGGGGGGTCCCATACCAGGCTGTAATTTCTAATGCGACCTCCTATAGGATTTTTGATTTCCGAGACCCCCTTGGATTTTGCACAAGGCTACAGCTCCAGCTGTAATGTATATGTATACACCTTGAGGCCTATACATTACAGTTACAGTTATTACTCTCTATATACTGTATATACTGTATACATAGAGGGTTAGTATACAGTTTCCATTTTGGGTTGCTGACTCCCCTGCTTGACTGAAACCAAATAGTCTATGAGCCTATATTGGTTGATGCAGCAGAGCTCATCAGACATTTGGGGGAGGGAATGGATGGTTTTCTGAAAGGAGGCACATGTATGCCATGAGATTACAGCATGTCACCTATTCTTAGAGTATGAGGCACTCACTTCATTTTGTTCACTTACCTCAATTACCTGCCTTTACCTGCCTTATTTCAGCAATTAGGAGCTCTGAACATGTCAGAAATTAGTGTTGGGCAGCATAAACAAGGGTATTCCAGCCAAAGTGAGTGACAACTGTATAAACTCTCTCTATACTGTATAACTACTGTATACCAGGGTTTTTGCCATAGGCCTATACATATACATAAACAGTTACAGCAATAGTCTGAGTCCCCACATAGTTATGTCCCCTGACAGTATCAGTCACATCAAGTAGATACTGTTGTGGTATTTTACTCACCTGCTATACAAATTGGGTATCACATAATTCTGCCTTGAATGACACCTTTCCCTGTGGTGAAATAGTGTTCCCTTATTTGGAACACTTCCACCTGAATGACACCTTTTCCTGTGTTCCCATATATGGAGCATTTGGCTCACTGACAGCTTTCCCTGTGGAGGAATAGTGTTACCATATATGGAATACTCTACCTCAATGACACCTTTCCCTGTGGAGGAAAAGTGTTCCCATATGTGGAACACTACTTAATGACACCTTTTCCCATACTGCTCAATGACACTTTTCCCCATGCTCCCCTATACAGACAATGACACCTTTTCCTGTGCTCCCATATACAGAGCACTTGGCTCAATGACACCTCGATGACACCTTTCCCCGTGCTCCCCTATACAGAGCACTTCTGCTCAATGACACCTTTCCCTGTGGACTCAATGACACCTTTTCCTGTGCTCCCATATACGGAGCACTTGGCTCAATGATACCTCAATGACACCTTTCCCCATGCTCCCATATATGGAGCATTTGGCTCAATGACACCTTTTCCCATGGAGGAATAGTGTTCCCATAAGTGGAACACTACCTCGACAACACTTTTCCCTGCAGAAAAACGATTTCCCACCTTCTACACCTTTCCTTGCCAAAATGTATGTAATACACCTAGATTGACAGCAAATGGGACCCAATCAGTCCTCTGTATATTCTACATCCTCATCAGCAGGCAATTCAATAACAATAGCCAGCTCATTAATTATGTCCACATTCCCCACTGACAACCGTTCACTCACCAATCAAGAACGTTCACGAATTGCTGCCCACTCCTTTGCCCATAAAGCACTTTGAGCCTTCTCATTGTCACTCTGTTCCAGCGCAAACCCTCTTGGAGAGGGGGTGTAAGGACTATGCCGAATGCAAGCCCGAGATGTATAGACAGATATGGCTTGTAGAAAACCCTTGATAAGAATACCAAGGTAAACCCTTTGGCTATGCCCTCTGCTGGATCGTGGGTTTAGGTGAAGGTATCGGCGAAGCCTTGGCGGAGTGAGGGCCGATACCCTGTTAAAGAGGAGTTAGAGAGAGTAGAGTATTGAGCGTAATCCAAGTTGATTTCTAAACTGTAGTATACAACACTGGTGCTAGGCTTATATACTAGAGGCCGTGCTATCTACTTTAGTCGATAATAAGGAAACATCGAAAGGGACTATTTATGAATGTTAAGTAATATGAATGTTAGTAAGAGTAATGAATGCAAGGATATAAACGGAACAAAGAATAGATATAATGAGAACAAGGGCTTTTAAGGGCTGGTTGATTAGTCTAAGTGCATGGATGTAACAGTATCCCCCTCTTAGGACTCTCGCCCCGAGAGTCCGCCAAAGGATCGCTGAGGTATAGGCGAAAAGGGGAAAGCTCAGAAGACTTCATAGCTGAAAACCCCTTGGAGGATTTGCGCAAGGACCATAGGTCTGCGACTTGGATCGGCGAAGGCTTCGCCAATGCCTGTGCAATAATTAGACCAAAAGAGGATAATATGTAAAAGATAAAATTAGGCGCTTCTAGCCCGATCATCACGTGTCCCATGATTCAGGGTCCAGGTGAGTAGGATAAAAGGCCAGCCAAAACATCACCAAGTCCATTCTTACCCTCTACCATGTCCAGATCTCCATCGCCAGTTTCGTCAGACTCTTTCCCCGAATTCCTACAGCAACTTCCTGATTTGGACAAATCTGAAGAACTCTGTTTTTGGGTCCCTCCTCGTCCCTCCGTTCCCATTTGGGAACTTTATAAAATCAACAATGTTCCTCCTCTGCCAAACGAACCTGCCGATAATAGCCGAGAGGCTTGCCGAGTGCACTTGGAAATGTGTCAGGCTTTCCAAGATGCTGAGATACAGGTGGAGAAGGACAATTGGGATGTGGATGATGTGAACGAGAGTCTTTTGGAAGGTTATAGAGCGGATTTGAGGGAGTGGAGGAAGAAACGGGCAGGAGTTCGGCGAATGCAGTTGAAACTGCTGGAGGCCTGCGTTGAACGCATCGCTGAAACGATTCGCCGACGAGATGAGGAGTTGACGAACTTGCACGAAGTGTGGAAGAGGGAGGACG
>QLOY01003632.1:0-17858 GCA_003313965.1 Megacollybia marginata
TTCGTGAGCCCGGCGCCCAGCACTTCTCAAGATCCAGGAAAATCAGGAGTTGAAGACACGATTCACATTGGTTTGTCATCGCCCGCTTCAGACGATGTCTTTAGGATTAATTTTCGTATCTGGTTCTTTGTGTTGCTATATACAAAGGGGGTCTCAAGAAAGGCATCGAGTCATTCGATCTTCATTCAGCCAAACTATGTAAGTCAATGAATGGGAATGCCCATGCTTGAAATGAAGGGTCTTTGTCCCCTTTCTTTATAGTCTTCGTATAAATACCCTCTGAAGGGTCCTGAGACAGTTCACCCACAGATATGTCCTCCAACTCCTCCAATCGAAGACAGCAACGCACCTACTCCAGTCGAAATCGAAATCGAAATCGGACGGACTTAGCATGGGCGGCTACCCAATCTAGTCCTTCTCGACGGTCGAGGCGAATCGCCAGACTGGCGAATCACTCTTTCATAGAAATCAGTAGTGATAATGACGATTTAGAGGCTGATGGCTTCGTCTTGGTCGCAAGGAGTGTACCTTCAAGTCTACCAGTACTTCCACTCCAGACATTCTTTCATCATATTGATATTGTGTTAGGCACCTCAAGTCGTAGTAAATGCACCGCTGGTACTTCCGCTCTGGATTTTTTCTTTCATCACACTGATATTGTGTTAGGCGCCTCAAGTCGTAGTAAATGCGCCGCCACCGGTAGTTTACTTTGGATTATTTTACATCGCACTGACATTGTAATAGGCGCCCCAAGTCGGAGGAGCAAGTAATGCAGCTTCTGTCCAGTCCCGGCTGGATGCCCTTCTTCAAGCAGAAGAAGACTGGAACACTTGCCACCTCTGTTACCAACTGATGTGGACCCCAGTAACGTAAGTCTTTCGTCGATCTCGAGTTGAATGTAGCTTATCCACGTAAACAGAACACCATGTGGACACATCTTTTGCGGCGATTGTGTTCACAACGCTGCGCAAGCGGACAGAAGTGCACACCACCTGATCCGATGTCCAAGGTGCCACAGACATATAACTACCACACCTATCTTGTCCTACGACATACGGGCTCGTGTCGAAGAAATGGCCAGAGGTCGCGGGATCTTTGTTCCGCCCTTTCCACCCTTTCATTGGCCGGCGCATTTCAACGGATGGTTGGCCTATGATGATGATATCGATAATGATGACATTCGCGAGGGCTGGCTTAGAGGACAAGCTGCAGGCTGGTGAAGAAGCGTGAAATATATATTACAAAATGTTATTTCCAGTTATGCTATGATGTTGATACTTCAATGAGCTCGTACTTCGATCTGCCGATGACCCTCATTTTCCGGATCAATCGCTGATTCAAATTGCCTTAGTCTAAGTTTCAGAAAGGAGCGCACAGCACATGGGCTCGTTTTTGTTCTTGCATTTCTATGGGCTACAAAGAATTCCTCAAATCCGTATCACCTCCAGCATCTTCAGCATCCTCAACAATAGCAAGAACAGACGTAACCTCCCGTTCTACACCATCCGACAAACCTGCCTCTTTGTCGGTCTTTGAGAGGCTTTTAGGAAAATCCGACCTTGCAAATACGCAAAACGATGGCTCTTCGCGCCATCCAGAGGATCCTAACAGTAACGATCCCGACTATGGCTTCAATGTGATGGCGACAACGATCTTGAACGGGAGCGAAGACCATCCCCACGAGCCTCGCTTACTGGATTCTTCTAGTTTCAGTGAGATTTCTACTTCATTGATACGAGAAGCGGTACGTGTGCCTTTGTTTTTCGGACACTGCCAACTGGTTTCAGATCGAAAGCAGCCTGCGCAGAGAAGAGGGGAGTTCTGATGGCACGCTGGAATCCTTCCTCAAGCCAGACCAGCGGGGCTTTTCCCATCCTTTTGGCAATTCAAAAATACGACATAAAGCTACAAGTAGAGCAATAACAACTGCTCTCTCTCTCGAGGCAGCTCTTCTGCAATCGATAGATCAGCTCAGAGCACTCGATCGAGTCACTGGCTGTGAGGCAACCATTCAATGCACGCTCAATGAGGTCGCGGATATAGTCCAGCACGTTCGCCGAAGTTTAGAATCAGTAAAGTGGAAAGAAGCTGCTAATGCTATTGGGAAGGTGAAGCACCTTCTTGAGTTGCAGGAACAATCTCTAGCGACGTGGCGTACACGATACCCTGATACGTCTCCGCTCAAAATTGATAATCGTCCGTTTCCTCTTTTCTTTTTGTCCGTTGTTCATTTATTTGTAGGAACAGCCACAGTGAACCCTACAGACGGACACCATACACCCACTTTGATTGCTTACTGCATAGCATTGGTTAATCGTGTTTTTGAAGGGGCGGCAATCCGTGGAACGGTTTTTTTGCTAAAAATGCTGAAGCTCTTTGGACTTTCCCTCACATTACTAAACGGAGGACCTAATATGGAACAGAAGGCGGCTCTCTCTGACATTCCTGAGAGCATCCCCGCCCTCGAGGCGCGTTTTAATCTCGACATTCAAAGCATACCCTATGCTGTGTGTCCAAAATGTAGCTTCACCCATCCACCTTCCTATCCTGCTAATACTGCAAATCCGGTCTATCCTAAGACTTGCTCGGAACGAGTGACAAGGCTTGCAGAGCCTTGTGGTGCTGTCCTTACAGATAATGGAAGGCCTATCAAGACATTCAAATATTACCCGTTCCTAGATTGGTTTGGGAGATTCATCACACTCCCTGATATCGAGGAATATGGCGATAGGTTCTGCGATGATATATCGAAACGTGAGAATCCTCCTTCTAATAAAAGTGAGGCAAGCCATGGCAGTTTTCTATATCAGTTTAAGGGTGTGGATGGCCGGTTATTTGTTTCAGATCGGGGGGAAGAAGGCAGGTGGCTGTTTATGCTACACGGGGACTTTTTCAGCATTGAAGGCAACCGCATCCGCGGAAAAGCTAGTTCAACTGGTGTGATGGGTTTAACTTGCCTTAATCTCCCTCTTGAAATGCGGAATGACCCGGCGTACATATACATCCCTGGGATTATACAGGGGCCCTGCGAACCGAATTCCAGAGAAGCGGAGCATCGACACTATCTTCGACCGCTCACTACAGATCTAGAAGCTTGCTACACTCGTGGACTTCAACCATATAGTCGCAGTTCACAACCATGCCAGTTTGATAGTCCTTCTATCAGTACACGCATCTTCCGTGTAGCAATCGCAGGGGTCCTAATGGATTTCAAAGCAGCACGGCCCTATGCAGGGCTTCTCGACGTTACTTCCCATACATTTTGCTTTCTTTGTCAATGCTGGCACAAGGCACATATGGGTCGTACCGATTGTGAGGCCTGGAATACCGTGGATGATACCTTTTTGCATAAAGGAGCGGAGATGTGGCGCGATGCCACAGACGCCAACGAACGAAAGGCTGCAGAAGCATTTTATGGTACACGCTATTCCGAACTCTGGCGTTTACCGTACTGGAAGCCTTCGAAGCAGCTCCTGGTTGATCCTATGCATACGATATACCTAGTTATTGCGCAGAGATTTTTCCGGGATGGCCTAGGCTTAGAGAATCCCTATGCTAACGCTAAGAAAGGACAAAGGAAACGGGCATATCTTGCTTACCACTACGAATTCACACCACCACCTCCTCTCTCCTCCATTCCATCCAATCGAACCATCGTCTCCAGTCCCAGCGAGTCCGTGCCTGAAGCAGAAGATCAATGGCTTTCCATCATAGAGTTGGAGAATATTTCCTCTGCTCAACGTGACATTCGTCGAGCACGTATGTCAACGTTGAAAAGAGACATAACGGTGGATTTCCGAGCTTACCGTGCTGTCAACGAAGTTCACGAAGAACTTTCTTCGACAGCACCTGGCACTCTACAAGAGATGGAGGCAATGCGTAAACGTCTCATGCCAAAAAAATGGTTGGCCCTCCTGTACGTTTGCAACGATTTGATGGTGTTGCCGGGAGATTTGCAGCTCCAGGATTCGATATGCCAGCAAGATATTACCAAGGATTGCATGGTTCGTAATCTAATCCAATGGGTAAGCTGCGTTCAGCCATCGAGGATACTCTCATCTCCCTGAGTAGCGCCTTGACAAGGTTGACAAGGCCGAATTCATTTGGCCGCACTTCATCTCAAAAACAACTGCGCCCACATCCAGTTCGCACCAAGTCCTTCATGAGCCGAGAAGAGACTCGTTCAGTATCCACAGACTTGCACCTCAAAAGCGACATGATCTTTTAGCAGAGATTACTCAAAAAATGAACTACAAATCTGCTCTTGGTATCGGGCATGTACACCGTTTTTTGACGCAACCGTTGCAGAGTGGCGAAGATGGAATAGCTCTACAAAGTCGTCTGCGGAAGAATCTGCGCATGGTACCTCAGGATGCTTTGACTTATGTCTGTGTTGACCTTGACCGGTTGCCATCGGGAAAACTCGAAAAGGCGCAGTTAATAAACCAGTTGGTGGAATGGGTGCGTCATTGTGACAGTCTTAACACTAGAAATCTGACTACGATGCTAGCGAATGAAAAAACCTTTGCAAGCAATGGAACGGACAGCTATTGATCCTCAGGCCACCTTGGCTCGGATTCAAGATGTTGCAAGGAGTGCGATCACTCCAGCTTGGGTTTCGAATCCTCCTGCGGATGTTGGACTCCCTCGAGCAGGAACTTTGAAGGCTGATCATTGGCGGACCTTGTTTGCCATTCATATTCCGCTGGCCTTGTTAAGTCTATGGAAGGAAAGTTCCCCCATAGCCGCTCAGAATGCACATCAAATGGCTTCCGTTCTGTCGACATCTATGCATCTGACTTGTGCGGTAATAATGATGACGAAGAACACATTAACCGTTCAGCGACGGAACTCGTACCGACACTCTCTCCGCCAGCATGTGATCGGTTTGAAAGAAAATTTTCCTGGCTTCATTTTGCCGTCTCATCACCTAGCATTCCATATCTATGACTTTATGGACTCTTTTAGTGCAGTTCGTAACTGGTGGTGTTTTCCATTTGAGAACTTGATCGGCAAATTACAGAGAACGCCTACGAATCATAAGACAGGTACACCGACTCTTTACCGCCGAAATGATACAAAAGCTTGTCTGCAGGAGAATTTGAACACACGCTTTTACATTCGTTCCACAAGGGTGCCTTCTTCCGACAGTGGCTATTGCGACCCGACTGCCCGCCTTTCTTACGGTTTACCAGGGACATCTTGGACAAAGCGTATGGCTATACCCCACGATCACCATTGCCTGGCCCAGAGAATGCGCTCAGCGACGTCTACAACTGGGAGCCATACACGCCGTCTCAGTTACCTCCCGACGTCCTACGATTAGTTGGACATTCCTCTATACAGTGCCTTTCCCGTGTAACAGCTGCGAAAGGTTTCTATACCATTCCTACTGAAGCCGGTATAGGCAATAGCTATGTTTGCTTCAAATTAGATACTCGCAAAGATGAATGGGTGGCTGGTCAGATACAACATATTTTCAGGCAGGACGGAGCCCTCAAAATGGCGATCAAGCGCAGCATCGAGCTTAGAAGCGACGCGCCGGATCCTTTTACCTCTTTTTGGAAAGAGGGATTCCAAGCTAAAATGATATCCTCCAGATTTTCAAAGGACCTCGAGATTGTAGATGCGAGCCATGTGCTTGCTCACACTGCGAGATGGGAATTGACTGATGAAATTACAGTGGTGCTCAACCTCCATGCGGTCTGTCTATTTTCTGGCCAGGTGTATTCAAACTGACACAGCCTCTAGGAATAATCCATTCAAAGGCTGAGAAGTTTGAACTGTAGCGTGGCGATTCGGAATGTTTTACAAACTAGTCCTGTACTATAGGCAGCAAATGGAATCGTAGGCACAATATTAATACCCTGGAATAGTACGTTTGTGGGGGAACTTATTAAACAGCGCTACGCTGTCTGGTCGGTGTGTCATCGTCAATAAAATATGTAAGTCTACCTGAATTTGACCGGTTCTTTCTAAACTTAAATTCGAAACCCATGCACCCCCGATGAGCACATTGCGTTGGTTGGTTAGCTTCCACTAACTACGATCTTGTCGTTGTTCCTTTCTGACAAGGATTTCACACTGGATCCTGCGCTCATTGATTCCACAATATACCAAGCAGCATAATCTCATCATTGTATTAAGTTGCGACCGAACCTTGGATGTTCAAAATTCTCGAGTTTCTGCCACCCTGTCCACTTCTTCAATAGCAGTGCGTACATTCAGTATAACCATTCGTCCCATTTGCAACTGTGATACATGTTGTAAGCCAAGTCTCCAGCGACCCAGATAAGTGCTCACCAAGTGAGGTATATGTTCTTGAGCAAGCTTATATATGCCAAAGAACATTAATATAAAAATGATTGAGTTACGGAGAAAAATCCTGGGGGAAATTTTCTGAATACGGAAACCAACAAAAATCGGGTTGTGGGAAGCATCATTGCTAGCAAGGTCCTCCGCTGGAGGACCCGAATCCGAGTCGCTAGTTGTTGGTAACTGCTTTGAACATTGTTTTTGGAATACAATCACGTCCGCAGATTGCTGTAAGGTTGAACCTGCAATGGCGACGAGGTGGCGATCATTGGTCGAAAGTCCCTGAAGGGAGGTAAATACTAAATCAGAAGTTCAGGAATTGTTTACCGCAACAAACTGAACTAAACCACCCCGTGGATATTCAAGGGTCTGTACTGTATTCCCACTACTGGTCTCATATACAACTGCACATCCACGGTCTGTGCCTCCGACAAGGAGCCGGCCATCTTCGACAAACGCCGCATGCTTGGAAAAGCGAACAATGGGGCTTTCACCTTGAAACTTACGAATAAGCTCCAGGGTATTAAGTTTGTACATTCCAAAATCTCGACCAGTGCAAGCCACAAAACAGTCTTTAGGGTCCAGACAAACGGATGCCCTTAATCGTGAGCCTGAGCTGCGATGCATTATGGCATAGAACTGGACTTACATTATGTCTGGCCCGTAGTTATTGCGCGACAGAACTACACCGGATGCCCGATTAAGTTGCATGCTGGTAAAAATCAGAAATGTCAATACAAGTAGAGAAATAACGTACACGCCGCCGCCAGTCCTGGCAAATACAAAAATGCTTCCCGTGCTCTTGTGAAAACGCACCGTTTTAGGAAGAAAGCCTTCTTCTAAGATTTTTGAAAAGACAGTTTGACATTCTCCCTTCACCGAGAATGTGAAGACCAGCAGCGGAAACCACTATTCGTCCTTGTTTCCCAGCTGGTACCTGCGCTTGATGAACGTCAATGGCCAGGATTTCCTCGTCCTGTGTCTGTGGAGGTATCTGGCTAAAGCGTCTGAACTCCTTGAAGATAATCAAACGGGAAATTCGACAAATGACCCAGACTCTAACCTGATACTCAGAGCTCCATTTCCATACAAGAATGTCTCCTCTAAACGAACCGGCCAACAGAAAGAGCTGTTTGTTCGTCTCAAAGCACAGCCAAGACGATGCGGAAAAAGTATATTTGGCTATTCGAGGATTGTAAGGAATTTGTGGCACAGTGACTGGATTATTCGTAGCCAGGTTCCATACGGTTATGCCACTGAATCCTGTAACCGGTAAGTCTCAGTCAAGACGACAACAGATTAGCTCACCTACTGCTGCGACGAACAGGCCGTCAGGTGAGAAGGCTACCGATAGAATGGCGTCTTGAGGACCTTGCAGTATGGCGAATTGTTGATACGTAGACTCGGACATCGAACGATATTACAGGTTTGGCTGGATCAGATTGAAGAGCTGCACGATACAAGCCATAGTGAAGTTGAAAGGCTTTGTCCTTTCAGACCACATGATCGGTCCGATTTTAGGAAATTTCTGCATATCAAAGCTTTCACTACCTTTGTGATATTCGGCACTGCATAACAATGGTCAGCCTTATCAAAGGATAGAGTTAAATACGCCTCAGGGAAAAACTGGTCAGCTATACAATGACTTCGCCCGATGTTCGCCCTATCTCTACTGATCATTTGGAACTATTCTCTTCCGTCAATGTGTATGCCTCCCTAGACCATCAAGTCCTTCCGCAGGTTGGGCCAACCCGCAACTCCCGTACTCTGCGCCAACCCTCGCCGTATAGCTCACCCGACGCCGGTCGTCGTGCTCTCTTTGTTCGATCTGGGTGCTCTCGCGACAGTAGGAGTGACTCAGACGACTCAGATGCCGAGTTATCGTCAGATCTTGGTCCAGATAGCTCTCCTTGGCGGCCTACCGACCGTTGCGGTGCATACGCTAGTGACGAGAGCGTCACCGCAAAGACGCCTCCTCGTCCATCCAATCGCCCTGTTCACGCCTATGCTAGTGACGAGAGTATCACCGCCAAAACGCCCCTTCGTCAATCCAGCCGCCCAGTCTTCGCCTATGACAGTGACGAGAACAGTGGTCGTGGCAATGAGAGTAAAAAGAAGGATGCTTCTGGGAGCAAAATATCTGGGAAACAGTCTGCGACTCGCTCGTTTCTCGATGTTGATGAATCTGACTCTTCCAACGACGAGTCTGATTACATTGATAAGCCTCCTGGTGAGGCAGGGAGACCGGGACGTGGCGGGTACACTTTGCGTAATTCGGTGACATGGAAAGATAGGAAATACGCTAAAGTCAAGGTATGTCATTTACCTACTCACTCATTCATCCAATCCTCTTTGATCTCTTCTGCAGCAATTTATTGATGATCTAGTTGAAGAAAAACTAGAGTGCAGACTCGCCTTCAGTAATCAGTCTCTCAAAAACATCCAAGATATAAAGAACTGCGTAAGTCGAGCCCAAAACTCTAGGCGTATAATTTGCTGACGCGGTCCCAGACCATCGACAAGTTCCCCTTTTTGAAGAAGTATCGCGATCTTTGGATTGTAAACGACTTCATTAAGGCACATTTGAAAGTTCAGAAGGCGGCTTTGAAGAAGCAAGAGCTAGAGAAGATTGTGGCAGATACTGAGGGCACACGAAAAAAAAACAATAAATAGGAGGGTAGGGTAAGATAGGATAATTAGCTCCTTTCGACACATATAGGATAATATAACAGCCTGTGTACAAGATCTTTTTTCTGGAGTTCAGGATCATCGGAGACGTAGTTTACTATATTGCTCAAATTGCATACAAATTCATGCACTGGCTAGATATAGATAACTAGTACTATGAATCTTCACCGTGTTGTAAGAGCTTCGAAGAAAGCTCTTTTGGAGTCAGATAATTTAGTCGACAATACGCACGATTCGACGCGTCTTTCGTCGCAATACACCATCTAATGACTGAATACCGACTATCAAGTCTGCGTCAGGTCTGAAACGCTCCAGGAGAGGTGTACAGTGAATTTGGAGAAAATCGGGGGCGCGGGAAAATTTTCCTCAAGGGTGCCAAAATGTGCATATCGATGATACGAATCCAATGCCACTAAAAAATACATGTTGAAAGGCGCCTCCTCAAGCCGTTAGAGAGTATTTACTGTTTTGCGGGCCGTATTTCGACAATCACCATTTTTCAGCCTAAAAGCTCTTTTGGAGTCAGATAATCTAGTTGACAATACGCACGATTCGACGTGTCTTTCGTCGCAATACACCATCTAATGACTGAATACCGACTATCAAGTCTGCGTCAGGTCTGAAACGCTCCAGGAGAGGTGTACAGTGAATTTGGAGAAAATCGGGGGCGCGGGAAAAATTTCCCGAAGGGTGCCAAAAAGTGCATATCGATGATACGAATCCAACGCCACTAAAAAATACATGTCGAAAGGCGCCTCCTCAAGCCGTTAGAGAGTACTGTTTTGCGGGCCGTATTTCGACAATCACCATTTTTCAGCCTAAGAGCTTGCTGAAACCTCCATACGACAGATAGCTGATTCTATTTGCCCCTCGACAGAGGTTTCATATCCAGCAAGTCGTGACCAATGATTGACATACCGTACTCGCTCATCGCCCGTTGTTGATTTTGTGGTGCCAGTGTTCTCCCTTTCTATATAGTGTTCTTCTGGATGATTCAAAATAAATTGCATAGTCACAGCTGAACAGGTTATTCTAAGGTCGAATCATTGTCGAATTGCCGCAGCTCGAAATCCTGTTTGAGGCGAAGTGCAGCTTCCTCGTGCGGCAGTAAAGATGCAAGGAACACGTCGTCGAGAAAATTTCTGGGGAGGCCCTCAGGGGGTTGGCGATGGGCACTCACGACGTTGACACGTATCCTCTTCATCGGCATTTTGCCAGCCCGATTGAAGACCATGCTCTCAAGCCCCTTGGTTTTGTCAACCAATTCGAATAGCCCTCTGAAGTATGGATTGCGGAACTTCAGAACTAGAACCGCCTTTACGGTCTCCACCCCCTGCACCTCACCTCTTCGGACAACCTGTTCTGTATCTTCTTCGTCTGACATCCCATCGTGTTTGAGTATATTGAGAATCCGGAGAACATAACTCCAAAATTCTTCGCTAGATCTTTCGTTCCGTTCACGACTGACCCGCATCATAATACAGGCTACTGCTGATCGATTTTGGTATTTCTGTAGAACAGTTGTTCATTATCTATCACGCCAGAGTGTGCGCACATACCATATGACGAACATTGATCATTCCACTTCTTTTGGAAGTTTGACTGTGTACTTTGGCGAGGCGCAGCAACCTTTCCTGGTGCGTCTCGCCATCCAGGGGCCGGCTTTTAACTTCATCGAGCATAATCCGGTACACGCGCTTGTAGAAGAGTTTTATCCAATCAATCTTTTTCTCGAATCGTTTTTCAGCTTGAGAAACGACAGACTTTGCTTTTTTGCTGAGTATAGAGATGAGAGTTTGATTCCAAGAAGAATCCATCAGGGTTTTTGTAGAAAGTCCTGTCTTGTCCAGCCTTGTGTTGCGCAATTTGGGTCCATGCTCCTTATGATTCCGCTTGAATTCCTCAAGATGCTCTGTCGTTACCCCATCTCGTGCAAAGGCTTCATAGCTATAACGAATATGAAGTGCTTGGTGAAGAAGGTCCCGTGCCAAACTCTGAAGCGAGTTGTCACCAGGAGATAATAGGAATAAGCTACTAACGTTTGTGTTTCGCCTTTGCTCAGCTTCAGTATAGGACCGTTTCATGCCTTTGGCCTTCCATCTATATGCCACCTTGTCGATATTACTCTCTTCTTCGTCTGAAGAGCACTCGTAGGAGGAGGAAGGAGGAGAAGGAGAGTGGAGATGTGACCTTGCCCTCGATGACCTTGCTTTTTGTTTTCCTTTGCCCGTCTCCCTGGGTCGCTGCAAATAAGTGAGAACTATTGGTAATAGAAAAGGAGCTGCTGGTCTACTGACCTCAGACTCTGAACCTGAGTCTGACTCAGAGCCATCGTACTCGATGTATTCGCCCTCCGAGGAAGACTCGCCTCGCCTCCTCCTAGTCTTCTGAAGATATCTCATTATGCTAAAACCAGCAAATGAAGTAAAACTCGTACATATGGAGAACCTTTATGGTTCGTCCAAGGTTTATCAGAAGGGGGAGGTCCTGAGGACCGACACTTGGAAGAATTGTGTGACGATTCCTAGCGTAGGAAGACAGTAGTTTATACTATGGGTAGAAAACACTATAAGTACTCACAATAGGGTTTCCCAACTTAAAAGCTGTTCTCTTGGTTTGGGCATATCTCAATTCTGCTGCGACGGGCGCTGCAGAAAGTGCAAATCCCATCCCCTTGGCAGATAAGAAGTCATGCTGAATAAGCCCGTTGAGAGGCACAGCGTATAGTGGCTCGTTTGTTTGAGCGATACTAGCAGGAGTTGCGCGGTTCTAAGTAATTAACATCAGAGCGTTGGAATATCATGGGACCAATATGACTCGCCTGCAGTTCTACCTGCTTCTGCAATACAAAAGTAAATAGGAGAGTAAGTTCAAACCTATATAGATGACGATTATACCTTGAGATCAGCAATGGTAGCCAGTAGTGCTCCATTCTCAGTTTCAAGATCCAGTGCACGTGTTAAGTGCTGGCTTGCACTTTGTTCTGCTGAGCGTTCTCACTGTTGTATTTCCTGCATTTGAATTAGACGCAGAGTGAATAGTCGGGGTATGTATAATGTACCTTAAGGCTCTCTTGCGCAGATGATAGTTCGGCCTACCATAGTGTTAGCCTGGGATCAAGATTGATAATTGAATAACCTCAATATCTACAAACCCTCACAGTTTTCTAGCCATATTTGCCATGTGCTCCTGAGAGAAGAATTATTTAGTTTCAAGAAGTTATGTGGTACGGACCGGCAGCGTTTTATTCTCCTCTTCAGCCTTCTGTTTTTGTGAAGAAATCAGGCGAGAGAGTTCATCATTTGCTTCTTTAAGTTTATCGCACTTGTCCTGAGGGATGATCTTTAAGGTAGCAGCTCTGGGAATTAGATACGCGTACCTGGAGTCGCCGGCGATCGTCCTTGATTAATGAGTCGTTTCAACACAGGCAGGAAAATTCCAAACTTACAGAAAGGTCGTTGTTGCTAGTAGTAAGACTATCTATCAGCGTATGGAGTGTATTAAACTCTTTTGTCTGTTCGGCCTGCAGTGCCTGAGCACAGATAGTGAATAAACAACCACTGGCGGAAAAAATCAATTACCTCTCTAGCCTGTCTTTCTTGAGAACTCCTATACAACGTGGCCTCTAAGCTTCTCGTCTTCTCCTGGAGCGTACGATACTCTATCTGCAGAGCTTCCAGCTTGCCGGACGAGGCAGCGTGAATGCGAAGATCCTCCTTTTCTGAGCGTTAATACCATTTCTCAAAGACATGAGCAGAAAGTCTTTACCTTGAGCTGCGAGAGAGAATTATCTTTTTCGTGCATTTTTGCCTTTAAACCGGCATTCAAAACAGTGTCAGAAGGAAATGGGCCGCTCACCTCAAGCTCTTTCATCTGTACGTGGAATGCGTCGCATTCGGATGTTCGTTCGGCTTGCAGATCCCGTTTATCTTGAGAGCTCCTATCTAGCACGACTTCTAGGTTTTTCACCTTCTCCTGGAGCGTACGATGCTCCAACTGAAGAGCTTCCAGCTTGCCGGACGAGGCAGCGTGAATGCGAAGATCCTCCTTTTTCGAACGTTAATAATGTTTCTCAAAGACCTGAGCAAAACGTCTTTACCTTGAGCTGCGAGAGAGAATTATCTTTTTTGTGGATGATTGCCTTTAAACCGGCATTCAATATAGCGTCGGAAGGGAATGGGCCGCTCACCTCAAGCTCTTTCATCTGTACGTGGAATGCGTCGCATTTGGATGTTTGTTCGGCTTGCAGATCCCGTTTCTCTTGAGAGCTCCTATCTAGCACGACTTCTAGGTTTTTCACCTTCTCCTAGAGCATACGATGCTCCAACTGAAGAGCTTCCAGCTTGCCGGACGAGGCAGCGTGAATGCGAAGATCCTCCTTTTTCGAACATTAATAATGTTTCTCAAAGACCTGAGCAAAACGTCTTTACCTCGAGCTGCAAGAGAGAATTATCTTTTTTGTGGATGATTGCCTTTAAACCGGCATTCAATATAGCGTCGGAAGGGAATCGGCCGCTCACCTCGAGCTCTTTCATCTGTACGTGGAATGCGTCGCATTCGGATGTTCGTTCGGCTTGCAGATCCCGTTTATCTTGAGAGCTCCTATCTAGCACGACTTCTAGGTTTTTCACCTTCTCCTGGAGCGTACGATGCTCCAACTGAAGAGCTTCCAGCTTGCCGGACGAGGCAGCGTGAATGCGAAGATCCTCCTTTTTCGAACGTTAATAATGTTTCTCAAAGACCTGAGCAAAATGTCTTTACCTTGAGCTGCGAGAGAGAATTATCTTTTTTGTGGATGATTGCCTTTAAACCGGCATTCAATATAGCGTCAGAAGGGAATCGGCCGCTCACCTCAAGCTCTTTCATCTGTACATGGAATGCGTCGCATTCGGATGTTCGTTCGGCTTGCAGATCCCGTTTCTCTTGAGAGCTCCTATCTAGCACGACTTCTAGGTTTTTCACCTTCTCCTGGAGCGTACGATGCTCCAACTGAAGAGCTTCCAGCTTGCCGGACGAGGCAGCGTGAATGTGAAGATCCTTCTTTTTCGAATATTAATAACATTTGTCAAAGACATGGGCAAAATTTTACCTTGAGCTGCGAGAGAGAATTCTCTTTTTCGTCGATCGTTGCCTTTGAAGCAGCATTCAATATAGCGTCGGAAGGGAACGGGCCGCTCACCTCGAGCTCTTTCATCTGTACGTGGAATGCGTCGCATTCGGATGTTCGTTTGGCTTGCAGATCCCGTGTCTCTTGAGAGCTCCTATCTAGTGCGATTTCTAAGGTTTTCACCTTCTCCTGGAGCGTACGATGCTCTATCTGAAGAGCTTCCAGCTTGCTGGACGAGGAAGCGCGAATACGAAGATCCTCCTTTCCGAATGTTGAAAACATTTGCCAAAGATATGAGCAAAAAGTCTTTACCTTGGGCTGCGAGAGAGCATTATCTTGTTTGCGAATCATGGCCTGAGAAGCAGCAGTCGATATGGCATCAGAAAGGAGTATGTCACTCACCTCAAGATCCCGTTTCTCTTGAGAGTTTCTTTCCACAGTCTCCTGGAGTTTTGTTAATCACATGGTCAAGGAAACGAACGAGAGTTCATTGCGCAGGGAAGGAATCCTTACCTCGAGTTGATTCAGATCTTCTCGGTACAGGTCAATAGTATTTTTGTGTTCAATCTGAAGGACTTGGATCAACTGATAAGATCATTTATGCGAAAGCTCACTTGTAGCGAGTGAATTTCTTCTTCGAAATTCGCCTTCTGCTCAGCGATGGAGTTCTATAAGACAATTCAAGATTCTATAGACCCAAGAGAAGAAGCCTGACATCTATCTGCCGCTTCAGACGCTCGATCTCTTGCTCGAGTAAGTTCTCGTTCGAACTTCCAACAACCTAAGGTTTATATGAGCGGTGATAGCGACAAAGCATTGGGGAACAAATTCGAACAAACCTCGTCACCTACTAGTTTATCCTGCTGCCTGAGGTGTTCAATCTCTTGTTCGAGTAACTTCTCCCTCTGGCTTTCAGCGACCTAAGGTGTACATTGATATAGATATGCAGTATCAGAGCATTGGGAACCACCAACCTTCAGCGCGTCATTCTTCGTTGTCAATTCCTCAATGAGAGCCACTTTCTCTTCAACTTCGGTCTATTCCAAGTGAATTGCCGTCGCCATTGCCATCCAAAAGTGTTGTAACATACCTCCAGATGGACTTTCCTTGTCTGTAAGTCATTGATAACAACCGCATTTTGTTGAATTTCCATCTATCATAAGTAATCTGTATTCGCAGACGGTGACAAGCATTAGAAACGTACCTCCAACTCAGACTTCTTCATTTGCAGACTCTCCGTAGCAGAGACTTTTTCTTCAAGTTCTCTGATGCGAGCCTGCGCGAGCTCGTTGGCACGGATGAGAGCATCGTGTGCTATCTGCGTTTGCAGGCTATTTCTCTGTCGGATTGTTGGTGCTGAAATCGTAACTTTGAACAAAGAGAATCGACCTCAGCTATATCCTTTTCTTTCCGTAAATCGTCATTCTCTTTTTGAAACCGTTCGGCTTCTTCTTGGAAGTCTACACGTCTAAATTTGACAGGGGACCTGGATGACTGATGAGGAGAGTTAGTACGATGCGAAAGGCAGCTAGTTAGGTATGAAGCACTTCGTCTTCCTCCTTCCTGTGCTTCCTAGTTGCTCCGGCCTCACCTCCACTGGTGGAGGTGATATCCATAATGATCACAGTATGTAGAGGTGATAATAGGTCTAGTAAGCCTCAATTGGTATCAGTAACAGTTCAAGAAACAGAGCTTAAAGAAAGCATACTGAAATGGTGAACTGAGGGTGGTGGAGTCAAGGTAACAACAAGAGTACGAGTGGCACTCGGACCTATTTTCTCTCAAAGGGTAGGAAATTGCCGCCGATTCCCGATCCGAAATAATCGCCAAACTCGCAACGCCTTTGGGCCGATTCTGAAACAGGTCAACGGACTATGGCGGGGGCTTAACCATCGTATTGTGTTAGAGTCTACATCTTTGAACTTGACGATATTCGGGAACTTCCCATCACCGTACTAAAATTACATTATATATAGGAAATGCTACTACTCAAAGGAGACGGCTTGGGGGAAGCTACGCTGATCTCTGAATGATGTCAGATGTCTAGCAAGTCTAAAAATCGACGTTAGTCGTTTCCTTGGCTCTCATCTGCAAGACTACTGCACCTTCTAACGGCCTCATCTGCTGCTTTCGTTTCGGTGCCGTTGCGTAGATTCCGAATGTTGACTTTTTTGCTGCATGCCACTAGTAGGATATCTCCATCCATAATGATTCCAGAGAGTGACTGTACTGTCTTATTACTAGGGAGGTTCTTGTGTCGTTTGAAAAACACCATAAACTTGTAGTCTTTGCGACGGTACCGGACTGTGACGGTCACGTCATGCACGTAAGGCTGCTTTTGACCAGAGAGCTCGTTGGCGGCGAGTACGAATCTTCCTAGTTCAGGGTGAAGCCTATCTTCTTTGAAGAAAGCTAGGCATGGCTTGGGCCTAGGTCTGCTGGCAGGGTAAAGTCGAGCCTGAAAACCTTTTACTATCGTCTACCTGGCTTCAGTCTGGATTCAAAGTCAAATAAATGTAAGCTCACATTAGTATTACTAGGTCTTTGAAATTGATGTGCTCCCATGTTGCGGCCGATGTGTGGTCTATGAATCGGGACTGAGTGCTCTGAGATATATATACGGTGGTAGGTCCCTTTGTCTTTGTGAGCGACCTTTGAGCCGTGATGTTCTTTCTTCGCAGTCCTGGTTAGGTTCTTGACTGCGAACCATCATAAGCCACTTCCAAAGCTACGCTCAGTTGAACCGTACATCGCTGCTATCAGTATGTCAAAGCGTCCATTATGGGGGTACCATCCTCCTGAACAACATAACGTAAGTACATACTTCAGTCAGTAATCTAGCTCATCCGTTGGGTGCAGAAAGTGCGAATACTCTCGCAGCCAGATTTGGAACTCCGTCGGCTACAACAGCAAAACGAAGCCATGAAGGAGAACGAAACATTGAAGGATGAGAATGAAGTATTGAAGAACGAGGCCGACAGATTAATACGAAAAATGGCAGAGCTCGACTTTGATATGGACGAACTCATGGTACAAAGCTTGATCTTCAACAATACATTACGTCTTGACTCTGCACACAGAATAATGAAAACGAGACCATAGTCAGATACGGCAAGGAGTTGAAGCAGCTTTACAGAATCTGGAAAGAAGAGGCATTGGAGGGGCAGAATCAGAAAAACAAGGTGTATCGTCTTCAAGAAGAGTTGAAGGCTACCAAGGTCCGTCTTATCATTTCTGTCTTATATCTCATTCTTAGCTCGCCCAACTACTAAGAGAGAACAAATTGAGTTGAGGCGCAACTCAGAGCAACGGGCCAGTCAGCTCCTGGAAGAGCTTAAGGTTATCAAGGTCTGTCCTACCGCTCTTTATCCTGTACCTCATTCTGAATGTACCAACTACTAAGACGGAGCGAGATGAATTGAAACGCAGCTCAGAGAGCCGAGCTAGTCGGCTTCTCGTTGAAGCCAAGGCACTCAAGGTCTGCTTTATCTTAATTTATTGTCTCGTTCATAGCTCACCGACATTCGTAAGGTCTCGGACGCTGTTGCCACCAAGGCAAGTAACTCAGTCACTTCGCGCAGTATTGTTTCTCCTGGTCGGACCTCGCATGATAGTGACGAGGATTCGGAAACCAATCCTGCCTCCAATTCCCTTTCTCTGGGTGCCGAAGTGCTGAATGAGCACCGGGGCACTGAACCAGTGATTCGTCCAAGGACCTCGCATAGTGACGAGGATTCGGAAACCAATC
>QLOY01003636.1:0-45341 GCA_003313965.1 Megacollybia marginata
GACTGAGCTATAGGACTATAATTACAAACATTCATTGTGGTCTCATCATAGGATTATTCAATGTAAATTTTTGCTGAAGTATTGATATTCACTGTAAGCCCTAAGATTCATAACATGTTGATATGGTGCAGTTGGATTATGCCCTCTCATGATTGATAGTTACTTTGAACATGCAGGTTCAACTCTTAATCTGGCTGTATTTTTTGCAGAACTGTAAAATACTTTTAAGATTCTGTGTAACTACTCAAAGGAGCTCCATGCAACAGTTATACTGTACCAGAACTTTCATATACAGCTCTTCAGGACTGTAGAATTACTAGAATACCAGAACTGTAAAATACTTTTAAGGTTCTATGTAACTACTCACAGGAGCGAATGGTTATACTAGAACACTCATGTACAGTTCTTCAAGACTGTAGAATTACTAGAATACCAGAACTGTAAAATATGTTTAAGGTTCTGTGTAACTACTCACAAGAGCTCAATGGAATGGTTATACTGCACCATAACACTCATATACAGTTCTTCAGGACTGTAGAATACCTCAATGGTACTGTGTAAGCAATACATATCATGGTGGAGACTCACCAGTCACAGTCTACAGCTGAACAGAGCTGAATGAAGGCCCAACAGTTCAGCAGAACTGTAAGGCAGTAACACATATAATGGTAGAGACTCACCATAGCAACAGTCTACAGTTGATCAGAACTGAATGAAGGCCTATATGTACAGTTCTGTATAGCTGTTAAGCCCTGTACAGTCACTGAGAACCATTCCTGGTGGGCCAGGACAAAATCCTGCCAATGCAGAACTGGCGGGCCAGGTGCAGTTATAGGGCAGGCCACTCAAGTGTTATCTGACAACTGTGTGTTTTCAAAGCATACTTTGCTTGTATCATTGTAGAATCAATATATAGATCAGACACTTGCTCAAAATGACCTGAATGTACCCAAACCTTGGTGAAAATACCAGAAGCATGTAACTCTTACAATTCCTGAGATTCCACATCCACCTCCTCTTGCTGATTCCCCTGAATATTGTCCAACATCTGCATTAGACTTGCCACAAACTCCTCAGATCTCACCAACTGTTGTTCACCTTATTGAAGAGCATGCAGGAGCTGGAATAACTCTTTCAAAATTCCCTAGTCCATCTACTCCAGACTCGACATCCAGTCTCCTCAGGCCATTCACTCATCACCAACCCATGAAACCACATCTCTCATGGTTTGACCATGTGGACCTTGTTCTACAAAGCTGTCAGGAACATTTCAGCATGCTTGCAGAATTCTTGGACAGTTTATTCGAGAAAGCTCCTGCAAAAGCCCCAGATCCTTATACTTTGTGTCATCAAAACATGCTTCAAGCTTTTTTGCAGGGTAAGAATGTGGTAAAACCCCTCACCATTGTCAAAAAGATCTACAATCACCACTACAGCTATCCCAACTACTGGTCAGCATCTGTGCACAAACAGTCTTTGTCATTTGACCCCAATGTATCACCATCTGACATTAATTATGCAAGACCTGCTATCTCATTGTGAGCATTGCGTCTTGTTGGAAATCATGTGTATAGAGAAATCACAGCTCTGACACAACACAATGATGCTCTGCCAGTTCACCTAGCTGCCTCGACAAATGGCTGTACAACTTGTACTACCTGAGTTGTTACCTGGGAAGATATTAGTTCCTTCACACTCTCATCCAGTTCTGAACAAAGGGGAAAGCTTGCTGGTTTTTGACTGAATGCATGGCTGGACCATGGTACAAAGGCAAGGTCATTGTTTGTAAACGAAGACCTCATCCTACAGTAAAATTTCTTCCATTCTTGGTAATTCAACTCAGAAGATTTTCAGGTGCAGGTTGCTGCAATAGCTTCCTTTATTCTTGCTTGCAATTGGTTTGCAAATGGATATCTTACAATGCAGCTTGGGATCTGGCATTTTGCTTGCAGGTCGCATGTTGACATGAAGCGGATCTACACCCATATGGGCTCATGCATCAGTGACAGTGCTGCTCGCAAAGCATTGTCTAGTATGTCAACTGCACAAATGGAACTCTTGTGTCAGGAAGTGTCAGCTGTAGCAGAGAAAGGCAATGTACTTTTTGTGATTATTCTCAACAATATTCAACAGTATATCCGCATCTTCGAGCATGGAATTGGTATAGAAAACCGACTGCATTGAGGCACCTTTGTGACTGCAATTCGTCTTGATGACATTGAACCAGGTGCCTTTGATTTGAAAACATACCAAGGAAGACTACTCGAAAACAAACGAGCTTCACTTGATATTCACTCTCTCGCATGTAGCATTGATCGGGGACATATTGCCTCTATCATGCAGTTGCATTTTGTCTGTGTTCTTGTTTCCTTCATTCCTCAACTCGCTCACCTATGCTGTGATGTGTCAAAACTTTTCTGATCTCCTCCTATTGCAAAGCATCATATGAGAGAAGGTCGCAAGACATGGGTGTAGCCTCTTGGTACTAATTGTGAGGTCGAAATTGAGACCCAAGGAATGCATCAGGCTCTTTTGGATTTTCAAATGCAAATGGGGATCAAAGTAGAGTCTGTGGAAGAGTTATTACAGTGGGTCAGTGGAGATGGAGCCTTGTTTGCAGCCATGTGGTGAGTGAGGGACTCTCTTGATGTCATCCATAGCAATAACCTCAAGATGTGTCAAAATATTCTGCCAACAACTGAGATTTGGCATAAGCACCAGACCAATCTCAATGCAATGGCATTGAATCACTTTGGGCCAGCTACATTGAATGACCCTTCATCAATTTCCCAAAATGCAGGCCTAGCAGGCATGAAACACCCAATAGATCTGCAGAAATGTGATTTTTATCCTACTGAACAGACAATGACATTGGTTTGGGAGACTTGAGTTCTCGATTGTTGGCAGTATGATTTGCAGCTTGCAAATCCTCATTCTTTTTGACATTCTATTCTAGCATTATCCTTGGAGCTGATAGTGATCTACTTGAGTTTTTCAACAGCTTAGGCAACAAAATCAACTCCCTGATATCCTGACTCTGCTAACTCATGCAAAAACTCTTTATCAGCAATACTCATTGGCTAATGCCCATGAACAAGCCTTATCACTCGAGGAGACCAGGAACTCCTGTCCTGAGCTGAGAATCCAGGGCAGTACATCCTGGATACCAAAAAACTCTGAGTTGAAGGAATCTACTGACACTGATCCTCAACCTGAAGGACACCAAGAGAATGATGGGTTTGATGGAGATCATGTTCTTGCCAACTCCATTCTGTTTATACAAGAATTTGGATGGTGGGTTGAAATGGCTTATGCCATTCCAGAGGGGGACATTGGACGAGCCTGGGAGATTATGAAGGTATGTCAAACTCAATCCAAATCCAATTTAACTTATCATATTTGGTATCTAGGTCTGGATTTTTATCTTTGCTGGCTCAAATCATCACAACTACATTGACTATATGCCAGAGATATACTGCCTTCTCCATTATGATGCAACAGATAGTCTTAAGAATGTGATCCTCAATAACTGGCTAGTAAATGTGAAGGGTCAGCCTTGTCATTGGATTGAAAGGGACTTGTTACAGGAGCACTATAACAAGTGGCTTGAGAACTTGATTGGAGTCCATGGGGGTAAGTTTACTGACGATCTTTATCACAAGACTGTCACTCCAAATGTGGAAGCCTTCTTACGACTCAAAGAGGAGTCTGAATCTGCTTTCGAACTCAAACAGAGGAGTAAATTACATACTTCTCCTCATCTTTGTGATGAATACAAATTCTTGCTCAAGATACTACATGAGGAAGAGGTCCATTCTTTCCACTCCAAATGGTCTATGAGACATGCAGCAGCAAACTTATTCGACATCAGATACTGCATTGTATAAGACAAAATCCTGACATTCACCAAGAAGTCAAATAAATACTACAATACCTTGCTGATATCAAGCTTTGCCATTCAGATGCAGCAATTGATGATCAAATTTGCAATGCTATGGATATCAATCAGGAAGCACTAACTACCTTGCTTTCCCACTCTTGACCAAGTTCAGAAAACTCTGAATCACATAGCTCATCTTGCAATTCATCCAATCCACCCACATCCTCGAGTTCTTCAAGTGACAAAGAAGTTGATCTTGATGAAGACAATGACAATAGCAATCGGAAAGCATGAAATGGGTTGGACTTGGCTCCAATAATTGATGCAGAAACAGGGGATCTGTTGATGGATTGGTTTGAGAGAGATGAAGTGGATAATGACTTGTAAAATCTGGATGGCGGGGAGGAGGACAAAGATGAAGACAGATTGAAAACAGTATCAGATGATGATAGTAACTGGAGAATGAATAAGTGCAAATTTTATATGAAGCGCAAACCTATGACTTGTTATTTTGATTTACTTGTGATACAACTTGTGAATTGGGCAAAATTTGGCTGAGGTTTCAGCAACAGACTTCTGTGGTTATTTTAGTTTGTGCAGTGCCTGAGATGGAGCTGTTGAATGAGATGATTGTTTGGCTGGTGGTGTGTTGGTTGCATCTTGAAGAGTACATTTTTGACTCTGTTCTGCTGGAGGTTTTAGAGTGGTCTGTTCTTGAGTCAGGACCAAGGATGCAAGCAGTACTGGGGCTGAAGCAGCCAGTTCTGTTGGGGGAAGAGTGTGTGGTGGCTTGTGAATCAGTTCATGGATCTCGTTTGAATAAGTATCTGTAAAAGAAAAGGACTGAGCACAAAGGACGAAGGACAACTTCTACATCCTGGATTGTCTTGAGTGTGTTGTGTGCCTCAACAAGAGCAGCAATGAGAGGAGTTGGGAAGAAGGACAAGTGTGTTCAGTCATGATCTTTGTTATGTTCCGCATGCCACACCTTCTCACCAAACCTCCTCCAGCTTTGTCCGTTTCTTCTCTGTAGAAGACAATTTCTTTCCTTTCTTTCGTTTTGAGAGGTGAGGTGGTGCTTCAAGAGATGGGAATGGTACGACACATGCAGGAAGGGGAGGTGCAATAAACATAATCTTTTGTCAAAGTTTCTCTGCATATAAAGAACAAAGGAGCTTGCAACTGGCTTTGATACAAGTCTTGGTGGTTTCAGAGAGGGGTGGATTCTGATAAATGTGGTTGATAAAGGCTATGTAACAGATCTTTTCTGTGATGAATAACACCAATGTATGATCCATAGTTGAGCTGAGACCAGAGTGATGTTCTAGAACACGTCAGGCTTCTGCATGCTACTGATAAGATGTGCCAGCTAATGCCTTCTCTGCAGCTTTAATCATCCACCTCAGAAGAAAGATAACCTCACAAGCAGCTGTAGTGACCCCATCTTTGATGAAAAACACATCTCCAGATCATCCTCCACGTCCCTTTTTTTGTAGTATCAGATCCAATGTGTTTGTGGGAACAGGAGAAAGGCTGTCAAGGAGATGCCTTGAGTTGATTCCATTGGTAAATGTGACAGTTGCAATGATGATCTGACAGTAGGAATCATTGTCAAGAAGAAAAAGAGTTTGTTCATTGTATTCATCTGGGCACATACTGAAGTAAGGACAGAAGCGACGAAGTGGGTTGATATCTCCTTTGTGAGCCAAAATGAGGTACATGAGTATGCAGTGCACCTGATCAAGTGAATGATACCTTTCCATCCACCAGAAAGGAATAGAAGCAGCTTTGGTAATTTAGTTCAGTTCAGGAGTTGGGTGATGTAATAGGATGCATGATGAATTGCATATCTGGTTGTTCATTAGAGTGCCGAATCAGATGGAAAGAACCTTCAGTAAATCCAAGACTTTTGCATATAGAGAGAGTCTGCTTTCCTGGCTCTAGAGTTGCTATTAAGGCAAATACAGAGATCTTTAAAGGGAAACGAGAGCAGAAGTAGTGTCCAATGAACTGGAAGTCCTTGTGAAAGCCAGCTCCCCATTGGTCGATCAGATGGGCCTCCTCTACACAGGCAAATAACAAATTCTTTTGAAAAACCTCTGAGTTAGTGATCCATCTCCATTCCCTTGTTTTGAGATGTTCAGGATCAACAAAAAAGACATGGTACTTCTTGCATTGCATGATCTCCTTGACTAAATCAGTACCAGAATCTTGAGATTCAGTGAGGGTCTTGTGAGAGTATGAGAGTGCTGTAATGCCATATAAAGCAAGTTTGTAGACCTGTACAGAGACCATGTTTCTAGTAGCATGCATGCATACCAAGTTGGAAGCTAAGCCTTTAGTGGGTGTAACTATGACACCAATAGGTAGTTGACACATGAGTTTCATGTAGGTTTTAGGATACAGTATGGGATTTTGGTGAAGCTCTTCATGAACAAGAATAGGAACCATAAACAAGGCTGTCTTCCCTGAGCCAGTCGCTACACAGTTAGGAAGGTCTTGATGGTCCAGAATAAGTGAGATCGATTCTAGCTGATGTGGCCATAATCCATCCTTCCATTGAGAAATCTTCTTAGAAACAACTGATTTGATGACTGAGAGCCCTTCTGGAGCCTGCCAGAGGCTGTTGCTTGCCATAAGTTACTGGCCCGGTATCAAATTATATGCAGGCAAAGTACTGGTTTATTGCAGTGTTCTTACAAGATTACATAATCTAGGGGGTCCCACACTTAGACCCCCATGACAAAAAATAGACTAGGTATACAGAGCTTTTTGTCAGTTGGTAGAGGGTGAGGGACCAGAAGATGACTGTAGAAGTTTGGGTACTGTGCTGCTGTGGAAAGGATACACAGTTTCACCCAAAATGTTATAAGGCTAGATATCAAACAGGATTTGATACAGACCCAGTGAATATGGGTGGATCCAGTGTGAGAGGGTCAGTTGACAGGCCAAGGTGAGTAGGAAACTGCATGGTCAACATGACAATGCAAAACATAGTTGTACAGGCATACAAGCAGTGGTAAATGCCCATCCACTTGGAACTTTTAAACATCAGGACTGGTGCAGGATAAGAAATACTTAGGGGTTTCACCATACCAGGATTACAAATATAGATCAGGCAGACTCGTCTGCATCATCTTCTAACACCCCCCTTGACTGTGGTCGAGTCTGAGAAGTTTTACCCAGCATTGATGTAACACCTGACCTAACAGTTTTGTGAAGAGATCCACAATATTTTGGTAGTTAGGAATGTGGATGACATCAATCATCTTGTTGACACAATCATAAATGAAGTGGCAAATAGTGATGTGCTTCATTTTAGTATGTCCATGCAGATCATGGGTGCAGATTACTGTGCCCAGAACAGTGTTGTGGCCGTACTTTGCAGATAACCAAGTTCAAGAAAGAGGTTTCTAAACCAGAGGACATCACGAGCGCAATGACTTATGGAAACATATTCTGCTTCACATGAAGAGAGTGCAACAATAAGCTGTTGTTTCAAACCCCACACCAGTGGTGAGTCCCCTAAAAGGATAAAAAAACCAGATATTGATTTCTGAGATTCACCCATACCCCAATCGGAATCGGACAGGGCTCAGAAAAGAGGGTAGGGAGCATCAAATTGACCGAGTAAGAATGCCATGTGAAGATGTTCTGCATAGGTAGCAAAGTAAGTGCTTTGTTGCTTGGATATGCAGTTTGCCAAAATTTAACATGAACTTTGCAAGCTCACAGACTGTATATGCAATGTCTGGTTGAGTGCATGTTGCCAAGTATATGCATTTCCCCACAATAAAACAGTATGGGAATGATGGTTGTATATCTGCTTTCTCTTTATCTGTTTTAGGGCAATCATCAACAGTCAAATGTGTATTGGGATGCATTGGAGTAGCAATAGAATTGCAGGAGTCCATTCCAGCATCTTGGAGAATGGAGAGAGTGTAAGATTCTTGATGAATCTTTATAGATCGTCGTGAGCGCCAGTGAATGATGGAACAATTGAGATGAAAGTTGACATTGATGTTGTCTATTATCCCATAGAACTCTGCTAGTTTAGACACTATGTCATCAGATTTGGCTTTTGAGTTGGAGGCAATGAGCATGTCATCAATGCTTGTAGTTGATATCGATTTTTCTGACATCGACTGACATACATGTATGCTCCAATCTGATTCTGTTTGCTTGAATCCAATTTTGCTGAATTTCTCGTCCAGATTGAGATACCATTGCCTACCTGCCTGTTTCAGTCCATAGAGACTGCGACAGAGGTGCCAGAACCCCCAACCCAAAATTTCAGGCTTGCACATATAGATTTTTTCCTCTGAAGGTCCATTGAGGAACACTGTTTTGACATCAACTTGGTGTAATTCCCAGTCGTTGTTAGTGGCTAGGGTGAGCAAAGTATGAATAGACTCCCAGTGAGATGTAGGTGCAAAAGTATATGTAAAGTCTTGACCAGGGGTCATTGTGTATCCCTTTGCAACCAACTGAGCTTTGAATCATGATATGAATCTGTCTTGATTTCTTTTGATGTGAAGGACCCATTTCAAATCCACTGCTTTCTGCCTGGGAGGTAACTCATCAATGTCTTCATAAACACCCTTCGCTTTTAGTGCTTCCAGTTCCTTGTAGATTGCTCCTAGCCACTCTGTCCACTAAACAGATAGTTTAGCTTTGTGAACAGATTTGGGATCTTGGCATTAGTGTTGTCAATGGGTTCTGTTAGGGTGGTATTAACAGTGGCTTCAAATGTAATCATGATACCCGCAAGTGTTGGAAACTCATCTTTGGTCAATTCAATTTTGAGCTCCAGTTCTCCTTGAGATACAAGCATCAGAAGCCCCCCCTCATCTGGATCACCAGCCAAAGTAAGCCAGAGAGACTTGTTGGCTAGCGATATGCTTGGACCGATGTGGTGTAACAGATGGAACAGGATTGTCAAGAAGTCGATATTTGTTTTCAGGCTCAAAGGCTCTGGCTATTAGTCAGATTGAGCTGGCATAGATGGTATACAATGTACACCTCATTTTGAGGGTCAGAGCCCAATAATTCATTTTGCAAGTCAGAGCCTGGTATTCCAGCGTTTGGTTAATGCTCAGAAGCATCAGCTCAAAGCTGGCAACAATGTATATAACATACACTGCAGGATGAGGGTCAATGCCCAGCATAACACCATCATGGTGTGATATTGACCCAAATTGGATTGTTAAATCAAACAGTATATCATCCCATAACGGACCTGAACAGAGATTTGACCTCAGGCAATCCGTGAAATATGACATTGTACTGAACAAGAACTGTTTGAGAAGCTGGGAACCAAATGAGGTAACCCTTCGAATCTTAAGAAAATGACCTTCTTTGCCTTGAGGTTCAAACTTTGTGAGTGAGTCAGAGTTAAGTCAGTGAGAAGTGACTATACACCCAAAGGGACAGAGATGTGAAAGGTCAGGCTTTTCTTCATGACCAGCTCAAAAGGTGTTTTCTTTGGGTTGATGACTGAATGTGGTACACAGACTTTGATGTGGACGGCTGCAAGAGCAGCAAAAGGCCAGAAGAAATCTGGCAAATCGCCATCAAGAAGCATGGCTTGAGACATCAAACCAATAGTCCAGTTGCTGCATTCTGAAACTCCATTTTGGGGTGAAGCATCTGGCACAATCTTTTTGTACAAAATCCCATTGAGTTTTCAATAATCTTCAAACATTCCATGTATGTATTCAGGTGCATTGTCACAACGTAAACAAATGATTGTTACATCCAGAAACTTTTCTGCAGCTGTACAAAATTCTATGAAAACTTTGAAAACTTTGGAACATCATTTAAGGAAGTGAAACATGAGTAATCATCAATGAATAAAGTGAAGTAATGGTAACCACCATAACCAGGTGGTAGTTTACCACAGATATTGGTATGGATTCAGTACAGAACACACTTAGCGTGGGTATGAGAGGTTTTTGAAAAGGGGAGACACTTTATGTTTGCAAGAGCACAGATGCAACAGTGTAGGATCCATGTATCATCCCAATGCAGGCCTGTAGTCACATCTTTCAGCCCTTTAACATCTATATGGCCCATTAGACGGTGTAAAAACCCAACTTGGTGCTGTCACTATTAAAAGATTTTAGTGCGGCTGCCATTTCTTCACCAATTTGGATACAGTTGATTAAGGGACATGGTTCGATCCTATTGAGAAGAGACATTGCAGGGAGTGTGGATGCAGGAATGGGGGTAAGGTCAAGTTTATAGAGATCATTCCATAGAGCTCCTCACCCAATCAGATTTGAGTAAGGAGACCTCGCCTTTGAAAATCCAAGTGGTGATCCCTTTCTTGTCAAGTTCCAACCCTGAAACTAAGTTGATGTGTGCAGAGGGAACATGCAGAACATTATTGAGAAGGACTAACATGTTGTTTCTGTTAACCTTTGTGCATAGTTTAACCAGACCTGTCCCTGGTGCTATTGCCAATAGTTCACTGTTGAATCCGTTGACGTGAATAGGATTCCACAGTGTTTCATAAGAATGGAAAAGGGACTGGTCATAGAAGATGTGCCTGGTGACACCAGTGTCATAAAATACAGCAGTTTGTTTTGCAATTGCGGTGTTAAAGACTGTGGAAGAACACTGGCAAACTGCATTGGAGTTCAGGTCAGGAGGGATGTAGGTATTGAGGATGATTTGGGAAATTGAATCTTAAGCAAGATTTGCATGAACAGTCTCCGTGCTGTCAGCAGTATCAATCACATCAAGTTGTAAACATGAGGGTGTAGTTGCAGTGATGTTGTAGGTAGCAGATCTAGAGGTAAAGGGAGTAGAGGGAGTAGACCAGGAGTGCTGGTATATAATGGAGGATTTGGATTCGGTTGGCACAACTGGCCCTTGTTATCTCATCTTCTCGTCAGATATGGGCTTGTTTGGTAGGAGGCAAATGTACAATTTTTGAACCTCTGAACCAGTCCAGATACTGTCCTTGCTTACCTCCTTTGTAAGTGAAACAATCTTTGCGCAAATGACCCACAGGTCTCTCACAATACTACTGGGTGGGAGGTGGACTGAGAATATTGTTCGTGAGGTCGTTTGCTGTTGAAAGGAGCCAAGTAAGCGAGAATGGCTTCTCCACCATGAGGTTGTTTTAGACTGGTGGTGCCAAATTTAGTATTAAACTCTGTTCTCACTGTCATAAGAATAGATGTGCTGGATTCAGGATTTTGCTGCCTCTCGTCTTCTGCTTTTAAGCATTCAAGTACATAGTTGGAAGTGAGTGGTTTCTTTGCAAGCTCAGCTTTAGCCATTTCATCAGCTAACTGTGATGAAGTATATTGCCATTCTCCATCCTTCCTCATCATCATTACAAGATGTCTGGCAAATTCATGGTCAGACATTTGTTATGATTTCCTCAAAACACATGCCTTATCAGAACCCTATTTTCATTTCACATTCAATCACCCTATCTTTCATTTCCCTTGTCCGCTATCTCTTAAATTAAACTTCTGATAGCTTATCTTGAACACACAGTACAGATAGTAGCTTATCTCTTTCTCTTCTTATCTCTCAGCCTTACCCTTACCTGTTCGTTGACCAGATAGTCATTTAGTATTTAAACCCTTAGCTACTCGCTGTATCTCTTTAGTTTTGGTATTATAAGTTTCACCAAGTCTTTGAGTGGCCTGATAAGCTCTCATTTTGCTCGTCGCCTTACAAAATACCAAAACTAACTAAATTCACCTCACTTGACTTGGTCTCCCGACGAGTTGTCGAACTCATCAGCCTTCACGGTATCACACACATCATACTAACCATCTACCTCATTCTCGTCATATACTCCTGCCTCAGAATCTTTTGTCGTTGCCTCAAACGACACTGTCACATTAATCGATGCCTACGTGCCCGACAAGACCAACACATCGGAGAAACTCGCTTGTAAACTCTCATTGTCTTACTGGAAGTACCGTTGGCTAGCGGGAAGTTCCCATAAGACACACCTGATACTGTAGTATCTATGCATAGAATACTGATAACTTATAATACCCCTTTTGCATTAAAGGTTGATAATTTTGGCAGGTGTTGTCGTACAGCCACAATATGGACCGGCAAGCCTCTGCCACTGCTCCAGATAACAAGCCGAAAGTCGGCAGAGATATAAATACATCCCTCCCAAAAAACAGTAAAACACATTACATAACACATACATCAATTTATAACTAGTACACCAAGCTTCAATCGTCCTCAGCATCAAACTGGTCCTCATCTGGGACTTCTAAGCCATCCTCCTCCTCATCGTCCCCATTTTCCCCATCGTTTCCCCCTGTGATTCCTGTCTGTTCCTTCACCCTGCTGGTTCCAGTCCTGTTGGAAGCGTACTGCCAAGGATCAAAATTGGGCTGCCTGTCGAGCAGCGTATGTGCTTGCACCCTCAGCTCTGGGTCCACTGAACTTGGGGGTGTCTTGGCGCGATTCCCACTGGTCAGCCCACCATTCAAGTGATTTGATCGTACACCTCATTTCCTCATCAAGCAGCACAACTTCCTCCCTCCACCTCTGCACTCACGCATATGCCCTGCACCATTCAACACGCAAACCTGATTCTTTGATATTAGCAACAAATTGTGGAAGAAAAAGTCATACTGTGATGTAGCACTTCATCAGTTTTGAAACCAGAAGCATCCCCCCCCTAACCAGATCCATGACACAGTCTGCTTGTTGCTTGGATCGCCCAGCTTCTCACCCTTCTTTCTTTTGACCAATTTTCTCAGAGGTTCATCCTGCATTGGATGGTCTGCCAGAAGTCTATAAAGTCGGAATACCCATTCAGATATGTAGAAGTGAATGCTATTGACCTAGGCACCCACTTTCACACTTTTTCATTTCTTGATGGATCTGCTGATAAATACTCTCAGTGAATCTACCAATATGGTAGACCTCAAATCTTGAATATTGAAGCCATCAAAGGCTTGGATGGTCTGCCAGAGGGCAATAATGTTGGAGTGAAAGCTAGGCCTGAAACTGAGATATATCCAAAACCTATAGACTGACACTGTATTGAATACCTATTGACTGAGATTCATTATCTATTGACTGGGATTGACTGAGATTCACTATCTATTGACTAGCATTCAATATACACAAAGGCTATTATTGACTGGGGCCAAGTATGCAGAGTGAAAGATAGGTTGAGTATAAGGGTATACTGGCCTATAGCAGTTGAATACAAGTGAATACATCCATATAAGGCTATATACATGCCTCTTAAGGAGTTGTATGTGTCTATTTATATTTTCACCACTGGCTTTTCGAAAATAAAATGCAAATTGTGCAAGAACAAGAGCATGTATAGCAAAATGAATACCACCATTAGAACCACATTGAAATTCTGCATCTGTCCATATAAAGAAGTCAAAAGTTCCCACAGTCATAACTTGCCTAATCTGGGCATGCTAGGCATGTCCTATCTTATATTTGGTATTTTCTACATTTTCTTTACTCTAGCTAAAAATAGCTTGCTGTAATCAGATCATGTGATCTACCTAATTCTTATACATATACACTATATTTATATCAGTTACATCAAATGCATATATTTGAGCCTGTTCTACTTATAGTATAAGATCATGTGACCTATGCATAAGCTTACTATATATGGTAATAATATATATATAGCATTGCAGGCCTATTATTGTCCCATATCTAGTATTATATAGGCTGGTAGTGCCTTTTCTTCTTATGGTATATGATCATGTGACCTATGCATAAGCATACTATATCGGGTAATATATATAGCATTGCAGGCCTATTATTGTCCTATATGTAGTGTTATATAGGCTTCTAGTGCCTTTTCTACTTATGGTATATGATCATGTGACCTATGCATAAGCATACTATATCAGGTAACATATATATATAGCATTGCAGGCCTATTATCATCCTATACGTAGTACTGTGTAAGGCTGGTAGTCTGTCCATAATTTATGCATAGGTTTTATATGTAGGGATCTGTCGAAGACAGGGGGTGCTCGCGAAGCTTTTAAAATTGATTGTTTGTATCTATTGGCGTGCAAGTCTAGGGTATCTATGTGCTGAATCTTGTAGTTGTTCACCTAGTTGCTTTCCTTCTAACTTTTTGACACGAGTATAGTCAAACTGGCTGACCATCATCAAGTCTTTCAATTCCTTCACTTGAGAGAGCCCAACAAAGGTTAACCCAGTTGCAAACTCTTTTTTCCCCAGTCCCAATTTGATTTTTTTCAGTGTCAATCCCTGTGATTTATGAACCGTGACTGCCCAAGCAAGCCGGACTGGAAGTTGTGTCCTTGCATATGTCTTACTTTGACATTCAAAAGTAGTTTTGACAGGAGGGATAGGAATGATAGGTATACCCCTCGGAAATCCTGGTCGGGCTTCAGTTCTCCACAGTGTGGGACCCTTGTACATCTTGCAAGAGACAAGGACAGAAAGTGGGAGGTCTGAGGTTTGGGCACCATGAGGCCAAAGTACGTCCTCCACATATCCTATTGTTCTGTTGACGAGACCTTCAAAATTTCAGTAGGATCATGGAAGATTGCTATACTACATACCTTTAGCTTGCCATATATTTCTCGTTATCATAACCTTTGCACCTTTTGAAATCACAACGACTGGTTCCAATCCCCCCGCATCTTCTGCAGCTGCCTTTGCAGCATCACTGCCACCCTCATGTTTAGCACGTATTCGAGCACAAGGATTGTTCAATTTCTTGAGAGCTTCGAGATTGATTGTATCAACGTCTTTGTGAGTGGTATACAGACAGATAGCCTCAACAAAAGACTCTTTCTCCTCTGGAGACAAGTTCGGTTCAGCATGCATTTGCAGTAATTGCCAGTCTTCAAGGGTCAGGCCACCAAGAGATGCATGTCGAAGCAAATCACAGAACCGTATCTGCTGGGGATCATCCCCCCTTTGCCTATGGGCAACACTGAGAAGGAAGCTGTTGGAAAATAGCTGATAAAGGATGCTACCATGCCAGGACAATGCTGCATTGTCATTGTTGTGGCCAAATCATCAACAGAGGAATAAAGCGGTCGATCACCAACTGGTGGAAGCTACCACATAATGCAATATGGAGTCCGCCAAAGTATATGTCTCTGGGCCATATCTGGCGAAGTCGTGAGTCAATTTGAGCGAAGATTTTCAGGCCTAGCATAGATTTTTCATCAATGATAACAAAGTGAACACTGGCCCATTGTTCTTGAAGTGCTGCCAGACGTGTACCGGAAAGAGGAACAAAGGTGGCCAAAATTGGTAGGCCCAGAGCTGAATGGATAGTTTGACCTTCAATGTTCAAAGCAGCAACTCCAGAAGGTGCAAGGATGCGGATTGGGTCAGGCTGATTATGTTCTGTTGCAAGACGTCGAAGTTCCTGACATATTGCATGGATTAGATATGTCTTGCCACATCCTGCAGTTCCATCGGTGTTGAAAAGCATTTGAGACAAGTTTTCACCACTGAGAATTCTTCTGTAGGCATTGATATAGTGATTGAATATTGTTTTCTGCTCGTGTTCCAAGGTGGCAAGATCGACTTCTTCCTCTTCGGTAGTAGGGTCTTCCCCAATGCCACCATGCTTGCATTCATCCAGATACCGTGCCATCTGATCAATGTTATGCCAGCGTTGGCAGACAGAATCAATGCTTGTATTCCAAAAGTCATCCAAAGGCCGAGAGCCAAGATCTCCGAGTCTGGCATCAGGTGCAGCTAAATTTAGATGATCATGTGAAAACTGTTGCCAGTCATCTTCATCCATGTCTGCTATGTCTGGATTCACATCCTCATCTTCGTCTTCTTCCTCATGTGGCCGATTCTCAAGTTCCCAGGAGTGCAATGTGTCTTTTCCATGGCTATGCCCTGACACCTGACACTGTGCATATAACTCGGCCCAGGAGATATCCACTCCTTCGTATTCATTCAGAGCAGACAAGTTTTGGAAAGGGTGGTGAAGGAGAATCTTGGTACGACAGTAGCTCTCATACTGTTCACTCTCAGGATCAGGTGAGTAACGTGGATAAGCACGTACAATAACATTTGTTGTTCGACACTTTTTCCACTGTCCATTTTGCCATGTGTATTTCTGAAGAAGCTGCTGTAGGGATAAATCCTCTGTGTTATCAGGTCGTTTCATGTATCTGTAGCCCTTGTCAATGCCAAAGTCGGAAATTTTTATGCAGAATTAATACCGTTGCATCCACAAGAGACCTGTCACAAATCGAGTATTGCCATCCCCTTCCTCACTTCCTTTATCTAGATCAGCTTCAAGCTCTCGCATACTATTGTCCTCTGCCAAGTAAATTGTAGTGAATGATACTGAAGTTCGGACCAATGGGATTTGGAGAAGAAGGTGTGCAGTTTCTTGCGCTGGGTATGTCCGTTCTCCTAGCATCTTATTCAACAGCTTCTGACATGCCTTTTGGGCTGTTGCAGCAGGATCTATTGACTTAACAATGTCTTTAAGCAATTCAGGAAAGCCGGCTGCTTGTTTCTCAGCCTTTGATGCATATTTTGCGACATAACTGAAATGTACCAGTAAGTTTGGTTTCACAATTTTTCAAGGTAACTTACTTGATAGCGGCATCGCTGCTCATGACAGGTTTAATATCGATGTTTGCTCTCCATGCGGTGATCATGGCAGGGTTATAATTGTTCATCAAAGGATCATTGCGTTTGGGTCGAAAGCATGGTCTCTTTTTTGAATCAAGACCCCATTCAGCCCGATTACAGCAGTGTAGTGGATAGTCAAAGCGACAAAGGATTTGAGGTTCGTCCATGCCAGGTACTTTCCGTTTAATTTGACAGTATCCAGGACTACATTTTGTATGCCGCTGAACCCAGTTCAACAACTCGCTGAGTTCAGTCTTTGTATCGCATAGAGTATGATGGTCACGATTGCATGGATGCTGACCAAGTAATGGTACATTTTCATCCTCTCTTGGAAATGGATTGAGAGCAGTGATTTTTTTACCCCAGAAGTCAACAAATGCATCCATTTTCACTTTCTGGTCATTGGGAAGCGGATTGTGTGATTTTAACAACTCCCAATGGATTTCATCTGGATTAGGGCCATTCTCAACCCAGAGAAAACCATGGATATGCCCAGTCCCACGTGCTTGCCACTCATAACGGTACCAAAAGTGCTTGACCTTGAATAATGGCTCAACCACATGTTTCATAAAGAGTTTGAGCCTCTCGTCCAGGTAGGATGCTGCAAGATTTGGATTTCGTTCTAATGCTAATCGGTGCTGTCGCTTTTCAGATGGTTCATGACCTGATAGAAATTCACGTTCATGGGGCATATGATAATGCATATCTACCCACTGTAGGTCTGCTGCACTGAGTGTGAAAAAGACGTGAGGACAGCCTACAATCCGAATCATATCCATCAATTCATTACGATGAGCATGCCAGTAAGCTCGAGTTCCATGAAGTTTGGAACCATAACGAATCATCTTCTGCACAAGACTTTGATTTCCTTCAGCCAGCAGCGTTTCCAAATCTGCCGCAGTCATTCAAGCAGCCTCATGGTTCTGTTTTACAAACACGCATGATTGTCCACATGTCCATGAACATTGGAGGGTATTGAAGGCAAGCATGGATGGCATGCAAAGCGGCCACCTTTGAAAAGCATTAAATGTTAAAAATAGTTGCCAAGGTCAACCTTGTGGATCCGGTTGGCCCAATAATCTCCACTTCCATCTGGAAAGAGGGTTGGAAAGGCACGTGCAATATACCCTGGAGTGTATTCGGCTATGGGTTCTGCAGTTACAATTGGAGCCTGTATCTGGGAATTTTGTAAGCCACACTTGAATTCTGATTGTCTACTGACTTACAATATGTTGTTCATATGTTGGATGCTCCAAAACATCATTTGCATGCTGTCGAAGATGTTCTACTTCCAACAGTGGATCATTTCCTAAGTTCAGCACTCTGTCAACTTGTATGCTGCCTTCTGTTTCATCATCTTTGTGATTATCACCTTCTCCAGATGCTTGGTGTGGACCAGCCAGTTGAGGAACAGAAGCAGCCTGTCAGCCCTCATGACAAGTTGGAATGCGGTCAACAACACTTCCATTGAGTGGTAGCTGTTGCAATGCATCGAGGTCTGGTTGAACAAGATCTGCATATGCAGGGTCATTGGTGATCTTCCAAACCAATGCATCATGAACCTTTTGCCTTCTGACGATGTAGTCAACATGTTGGCTGAGGTCAACACCAGGACGCCGGATGATGACCATGTCTATGTCTTCTGGCACTCGTGGTAGCTTGTTAGCCAGAATCTCGATATTTTGCGGTAAATTAACAATATGATCTTGATAGCATAACTGATGACCTTTTGTCCAGTGCACTTGCATTAGCGTCTTTGAGCAAGAGATCAGCATTTCTTCTATTTGGGTCAAGCCTTTTAGCACAGCGGGAACATCGTCCTCAGGTGCTGGAAAGTCCGTGAGTTTCTGACATATTACAGATCAACAGAAATCTTACTGGGCTGCGTGTTATTTTCTCTAGACCAAAGCTTTGGAACATGTTTATCTTGTGCACAAGACTGGCAAATACTGGAGGGTTGTCTCTTAATTGTGAAGCTTTCCTTGAGACAGGAGGGACAAGATTCTAAACACAGGTTATCTAATGCACATCAAAACTTGTCTATGCAGGTCTTTTCATCTTGGGAAACAGCACTGTCATCAGGGAGGTGAACGTCCATGAATTCGGCACCATCTCCAAATTCAGCATCAAATTCAAGATCATCTTGAGACTGTGACTCGACACCTTCGGCATAGTCATCCCCCAATGCATTGTGAGCTTCTGTTATAACATTCAGATTTTGTTCCATGATAGCAGCTGCAACATGACGCCGATGTTCTGTGTGAGCAGCTCAGCAAGCATTGCAGTAGGTGCGTATATGTCCATCATCATCAGTGCAATCAGCAATGGACACTCGATGATTCAACTTGGAGCACCATCGTTCACCAGCAGCGATTGCCTCATTTCGACAGTGTAAGACACGAGCACCTTGTTTCTCTCAGCAAGAATTGCAGGTACAGTAGAAGCCTTCTTTTCCTTGTGGTTTTGCAAAGTGTCGTCTTGTTCTGATCTTCTTGCAAGCAGTGCAATGTTCCCTTTTGCAATACTTACGACACCGAGAATGGGGATTTTCATTATTGGGTTGTTGCAGATACTCTGAATGGGCAAACCAGAGCATGCAGAGATCACAACATTTACCAGCAACATGAGGGTTGGGTATGTGAATAGTGGCGAAGGCACGACGATGAGCATCACACTCATTTCGCTGTAAGGCACATACCCGACAGACATTGTGGGTAAAGTTCCATTCATATCTGTCTGGGGTGACGACGCGATAGCAATCTGGGCAGATCATGTTATTTGGCAGAGTGTCCCAGAGCGTGTGATGTGGAGCAGGCATTTGGCAACAGTTCGACAGTGGAAAGTTGAGCCCATAAATTAGACACGTGAACATTGATTTGGTAGCAGTTTTGAAACAGTTGTTGAACAATGATTGATTGAACAATGAAAGTGCGATGCGTTAAGATGGGCATGTGAAGTTGTGTTTGGGTGGCAATTTTGAAGGTTGAACACTGGCGCAGTCAAATCACCTTCTCTTCTAGCCAAATTGGGTATCAAAGAAGATATGTGTAATGTAACACTAAATCTGCAATTTGGAGGAAAAATACAGGGATTTGAACAAGTTATTGCCCCCATAGCACCAACCTTGATTTTGGGTGCGTACAATTTGGCTTTGTTTGTTCAGGACTTTAGCCCTCCTCGCGTTACAGTATATTGCTTTGCTTTGCTTGCAATTATATAATTTAAATAAATCAATTCGTGCCGTGTTTGCCATATCACTGGCATGCCGTGGTAGAGCTTATTTTGCTGTCAAGAATCTATTCAAAACCTCTCTGGAAAGTTATCAGGGATCTATGCATAGATCCTACAGTACCAGCTGCCCCAATAAATGATTATTAGTGACGTGGAACCTTTTCAAACTTAGCATCAGGAAAAGCGAACACTACCTTGATGTGGCAAGAGACTTCTTTGCCTATGACATCATAACAGAAGACAAAAGGGATCTATTCGAAGAGATCTACTCTAGAGAGAACAACGCTCTCTTAACACCATACACCATCAAACAGTCACTCTGCACTCTATATCGAGTGCTCACCTACAATAGCTCAACCTACAACCTCCACCCTGATCTGACTGACCTGTGGGCGGATGCCAGTTTCAGCTCCGCTTGACTTAACCAGATACATCAATAACATATATGGACCAAACCATTTTGTAACCCACATACAAGCAGATGGATCATACCACATTTATCGCAACGTATACGTCGGATATATCCCAGAAATCTAATACGACTCAGACAGAAAACATTTCGAACCAAAAGACGTCATCATCACAACAGACTTTCTTAAGGAAGCAGTAGAGGAATATCAATTCCTCAACACCTTTGCTGAAGATCCTGAAAACATTCCAGTATTATTTGAAGAAAGCTTCTTCACTCCACCTGAATCACCAGAACCAAACACCCCATGAATCACTCCCAAAGAATTATCACCGGAAGCTGAAACATTACTGGAACTTCCATTTATCAAAAGAGAATCAACTGAATCACCTACACCATCAAGCCCTCAACATCGAACTCTGTGACCCACTCGATCCTCATTATGCACCAGAGTCCGATTTGAAACATGACAGATATGGACACAGCCGCACCATCGACCTCGACCTCCAGCATCGAGGTAGACACTACAAAACCACCTTCATCTGCCACCAGGGCATCCTGACGTGCGAATCATTTCTGAGCTAACTCTATATGTCTGAAGATGAACAACCAAAAAGTATTTCGTCAGAGTCCATGGAAGCACGCTAGCAAATGGAGCCTATGAAATCCACGACCATGCAACAAAACGGTCATTAATGGGGGAGGTAATCCAAATATTTGAATCAACAGTAGGAATGATGGGTACCATCCTGCTGCGACAACCAGACTCTGGGACCATCCTCATAGGACCAGACGCATTCCCTGCTGATTACATCCCACCCAATCCAACTACCACAACCACTTCATCTGCTCCAAGAATCAAAATCGCTAAACCACCTAGGTTCACAGGTGACAAAGCAAAATGGGAAGGATTCTTCCTAGCGGTGGATACTTATTTTCAGGCAAATGCACGAGACTTTTAAACTGACGAAAAAAAAATCTGGTTCGTCATTTCATATCTAGGCACTAAAGACGGATCATGTGTTGCTTCGGACTGGCTCCGAAACTGGAAAGAAGACAACTTCTACAATGGAACCCTAAACGTCAGTGATTACCCCGCATTCATCACAGAACTAAAAAGCTCCTTTGAAGATCCAAACTTACAGATAAATGCCACCAATGAGCTCAGACAACTTTGACAGGGAAAGGACTCCTTAATGGAGTACTTCACTAAATTCGAACTCAAAGCAGCAACAGCAGGATATCGCAAGCTGGATAATGTCCTCATCAATTTTTTTAAAAACCAAGTGCGACACGAAATCACCAAAGAGCTATATCGAGGAGGAATACCAATTCCGAACAAATATGATGCGGTAAAACAAAGGTTGTACAATATAGAAATGGCACTCAAAGAAGATTCAGTGCCTTTCACACTGGAAAACCTATACCGCCTCGACAACATGCTCCACCACAAAGATCCGCTCATAACACTTCAGAATCATACACACCAGCCCAAACCTATGGAGGACAAGGACAGCCCATGGATATCGACGCAGGACGAACCAAATGATTGCTTGAGTGTCAACATTGCAAGAAAATGGGATGTCACCTCTCTCGAGACTGTAGAGGAGAATGCCCAGACTGTCATGGTAAACATCCCGGTCAATACTGTCACCTCAAACCCCCGCCTAAACAACCTTTCACCACATGCACATTGGAAACCATCGACTTCACTGAAATCATGGACGAACAGAAGGAACAGCTGAAGAAAGCTACGGGTTTTTAGATGGGAGCGAAGCAGACGCAACTTTGTCATCCCCTGGTCAGGACTCTTATGCACACGTTTCTTGTCAGACATGCCCCAAGGCATTGTACAATAGGAACACATCTTTTTCACATGCAAAAGAGTCCAGCATCAAAATGGAAAACAAATGGAAGACAACAATTGAAGAAGTCGAAGACGAAGAACCTAACCTTCCTTCTTCGGGTCACTTTCAGGAACCACCATCAGAACAAAAGAAGCCAAAACCTTTTTCCTCATTATGGGTTCTATCACAACTACGAGATCTAGCAGCCGAAGCAGGAATAGGAACACTGAAACAGTGGGTACATGATCAAAAACAACAAGAAGTGAACCAACATCTCATTAAACAACTGTTAAATATTCCAACCAATGAAGCTTTAGACTGGCTAGAAGACCTCCATGAACCAAAACGATTCATCTTCAGAACCACCAAGACAGATCGGGAGCTGAACGTCCAGATAGAACTCCAAGATCTAGAAAAGGGAACCAAATACCAAACACAAGCGCTTCTTGATAGTGGTTATACAGGCAGTTGTACAGTCAACGATTTGCAGAAGAAAAGAGGCTATCCTTACACAAATGGGAACACCCAATCTCTGCATATAACACAGACAGAACAGAAAACAACAACGGAAAAATAACACACTATGCAGAAATGAAGATGATCATAGAAGGACACTCTGAAATTCGAAAATTTGCAGTCACCAACTTAGGACGATCGGACGTATTCCTAGGACATGAATGGTTAAGCTTCCACAACCCAGAAGTCGACTGGACCACTGGATCATTACATTTTACCAGATGTCCCTCAGCGTGCGGATACGCAGAACCAGAACCAGAAGATGTAGAAGAAGGAGATAGGATTTGGATGAAGTACCCAAAGCCACCTCATAATGTTCGAAGGAATAAAGCCTTCATACAAGCTCATCAGTCCATCACCAACACACTAGCGGAAGAATTCGAGAAAAACAAGAAAACAGATCCTATCCCAGAACAATACAAAGGGTTCAAAGATGTTTTTGATCTGCGACCTTTGATCTAAGTAGTAATAATGGTCAGGTACCACCATAAAGAATGTCACCAGTTGTTTAATGTGCTCTGTATAGAGAATGAGTCATGTCTACTGATAGGGTTCAGCAGGTTGTGTCAGATGAATATAGTTAGAGGTTGGATAGTGGTTTGGAGTGGCTGATAGATGAGAATCGGTTTATCTGCAAAAGTCAGAAGGAATATTGTACTCAACTCAATATAGTCTCAATGGCTCAATACTTGCTCATTTTGGTGGCTCTAGTAAATTCAGAGAAGGATGTATGCAGAAAAGGGGTGATAAGATTACTAATCCATACAAACAGATCATATCTACAAGTCTAAATTCTATAAATAAAAGTATATACAATGTCCATTGGGTTATTTTCAAGGTAGACATGAATTTGTTCATCCTATCATCCCACTGGCATATCACTAGACTTGGAATATGATGTCACAATGATAGGCTGGTTTTCATCCCAGGCCTGAAATCTTTTGACCAGCCTCTAAATACACATGGGAAAGACTCCCATGAAGGTATAACCGTTCACTGGAAGTGTTCTATAGCATAGAAGGGACTAACACACCCACTGAACACTCATATAGACTAAATATAGACCAGAGTTGAGATGAATGAGATAGTACTTGATAGTACTGCCTTATTGTATCCGACTTGAAGCTAGTACAAGTGCCCACAGTGGTATGCTAAGAACAGTACACCTGATCAAGAGACATGGCTCATAGACTAATGAAAGTATCACCTAGATTCACCTAGAGAGAGAATACACTATATAGAGAATATCGACTAGTCTACAGATATACTTAGAGAGACCCAGTGGAAACACGGGAGGGATCCATGCTGAAACATCCGAGTAGGCTAGCTGAGTTAGCTGAGTTTGGATAGTCGTAAAGATTGACGTTATGGATCCTCGTGTTAGGTAAACATGTAATAACTTATTTACATTGCTGGAAAGCTAGAGACCTTTGCTAGAGCATACAAAACTCAGCAGAGACATTTAGAGAGACCTTAGAAAGAACCTGGGGAGGATAGGCTCATTGAAACTTGCCCAGACTCAACGCACTGCATGGATCCTTCATGATTGTATGCATCTGACTTAGATTCAATAGAGTCGAGTCATTTCTAAGTCAGCAGCTAACTCACCACTGAGCAATTGTTTGTACTAGTAGTGGAAAGTAGACTCAGCGGACCTGTATAAAAAGGCAGTAGTTAGCTAGAACATAGAGACCCAGTAGAGAGTACATTGGGCTTCAGACTATAAAAACTCTAAGTACCTTAAGGGAACACAGTTGAATAAAAGTCACCTGTGAAGTTCTTAGTTAGACTCAGTACCTACAGCAGAACCATCTAAACCAATACTCTCTTGTCTCTGAGATCAGTACCTCAAGAGAACATTCTCCTTCTCACTCAGTAGTACCTTTAAGGGAAACTGCCTTTGCTGCTTAATCAAGTAGCCCCACTCAGAGCCTAGTTCGCTCTTTTTGGCTTGTTTCAAGTCACCCGTAGATAGCTTGTGATTGGGAGAGTCTTCTGTAGTCAGGAGAGCTTCACTTAGTCAATAGTTAATGCCCTGTAGGACTTTGAGACTTTTTATAGAAGTTTCAAGTTTTAGTAGTTTATCTCTCTAGTCTCCAAACTTGAAAGGAATACCTTAAAAGAGGTGTTTGGGTGTTGGATTTAGTGCTTGCAGTGTGTGTGTATGTGTGTATGTTAGTGTGAGTTGGTGTCAGCATCAGCCCATTTTGAGCACTTCCATTCCAGCACAGTCAGCCCAGTGAGGTTCCTTTTCAACGAGGGTGACCAGGCCTCTATGTGCTTGCTTAAGGCACAGACTAGCAGAAGAGTGGCATGAGTGTTCAGATATTCTGATCGAGTTCTGTCATGTGTTTTGAGTAGTAGGAAACTAAATAAGTGACTCAGAGAGGAAAAGAAGTTGGGTGTAAGGATGAGGAAGGATAGTGGAAGGTTGGAATGGTGGTGGGGAAGTTGATATAACATGATCGTGTATTGATGTCAGTGTTGGTGTACAAATATTGGAATGATGTGGAAAGTGGGAAGAGGGGGAGAGTCAATGAGTGAGGTCAATGATCCTTCCACATCTGTAATTGTGAATTCTTTATGAGATACTCATAGAGCTCCTCTCCAACAAGACTGCACCCATTTATCGTGCTTGGGAAAGCATTGATTGCAACTATGCGGTTTTCATAATCATGTGTAACATGAAGAATCAATGCCTGGCCAATATCATCATAATCAGAAGCCTTGGGATGATGACCAGCAACTGAAACAAAGGTGGATGAAAAGTTTGGTGTGGGCTTTGAGATCTGTGCAAGACTGGCTGGCACTTCTGCAAGACTATTGGAAATGTGCCTCTGTGTCTGATAAACTCTGAGTACCAAGGTTCACACAGATGTAGACTTGTTGGTTGGACTTAGGATTTGATCCAGAACTTTGTTAGATAAACTGACAGAGATCCGGCCCATTACCTAGTCAAGTCTGAATGGAAGTTGGGTCCAGAGGACAAGGAGACTGAGCAGAACGAGGGTTTATAGTAGAGAGTCTTAGATAGACAGATTCTCTGTCTAAGGTACAGCAGACTTGTCTAGGGTCTTAAGTACTACTGGACCAGAGTAGAGGAAATAAGCAAGAAACAAAGATATTTACAAGAGAAGATAATCAGTAATTCTAGGAGGTCATGGGTTATACTCCTACCCTGGTGATGTCTTTAGAGTCTGAACCAAGGTGGAGCACTGGGTAATGACTTTTGGGACCCAAATGTGAACTAGGGTTGGAGAAGAAACACTTAGAAGATTTTATAGCAGAAAACCCCTGTTCAGATTTGTGCAAGGCCAAGGCTGCAACTTAAGGTTACCAGATTATACTAGAATATAGCACAGCATGTAATAGTGCCCCTATTTAAGGTCCAGAGCTCCAACAGATTTACTAGAATGTTCTTCAATGTTCAAATCACTTGATCATCCCAAAATAGCTGCCAGGTATAAGAAGGGCCTGGACATTTAAACTTGTCAACTTTTTCCTCATGTCACCCTTTATCTATTCAAGCATGTTTCACAGCTGGCAGCAAAAACTCCAGTGCAATTGGCATACAAGACAAAGATGGTAGAGCTTGAGGTGAAGAAGAAGAAGGTGGCAGAGAGGGAGTGACAAATGGTGGAGTTGAAGAAGGCAGCTGAGAAGGAGCAGGTGGTGAAGGAGGAAGAGTAGAAGCTTTGGATGGAGAAGAGGTGGCAGGAAAAGAGGGAGAAGGAGAAGGAACAGAAGGAGAAGGAGGAGTTGTAACAGAAGGAGAAGGAGAAGGAGTGGTTAGGAAGGAAGGAGAGGGAGGAGGCCACAAATAAAGAGAAGGAGGAGAAGAAGAGAAAGGAACCAGGCGGTTCTGGTCAGAATAAGAAAACTGCACCCCCAGAGGAAATGGGGAAGAAAAAGGATGAGATGATGCAGAGTCGATAGCATTGAAAGGTAAGTGATTTCATTAATCCAGACTTGGGTTAATTTCTCAACAAGACCCTTGCAACCAATGCCAGACTCAGCGTCTGGTGGAGAAATACATGCCAGGGACTGGAGCCTGGTCAAAAGTCTGCATGCCCTATGCCACAGTTAAAATCAAATGCTTGTGGAATCAGGATTTCACTCCAAGTAAACCCTGGGTTCTGATGTCAGAGGCAGAGAGTGAGAAGGGAGTTGAGGGGAAAGTGGTGGAGCCAGAGAATACACTTGGAGAAGGGAAAAAGGGAGAGGAGGAGGAAGAGGAAGGTGAGAGAGGATTGGTGCACACACATTTGATGAAGAAATGGGCAGACTGGCTAGATCCAGACAAAATGTCTGCCACCAGATATGTGAACAATGATAAAAGGCTTGAGGAGCTTTTTATGGTGTTCAGAGCAGATGATGGAATTGATGGAGAAGATGGGAAGACAGTCAGTGAGAATGACAAAGTCAACCACAGAAATGGAGTCAGCTTTGATGGTAATACACCAGTTTTGTAGCTAAGCTTACAAACTGGCAATGTTCACCATAAGTTTGACTAGAGAGTCGAGATGTGTCTATTAATTTGTCTATAGTCCAGCATTACTTCTAGACTTGGTGACTGAGTATGCATCTAAACTTGGAAACTCATTTGCGGTCATCTTTGCTTGAGACTAGACTGTATACTGAGTTTGATTATACTTAAACAAGGCTAGTATAGTGAATTAGTGCCATTGATGATCCTAGAGTGGGTGGTTTATTGCATCTTCAAATTCAGGTAGTATGCAGGTTGTGGATTATACATTAACATGGTGTGGATTATGCGCAGATTATACAGAAGGATTATCTCATGGATTATACAGGTCATGGCATGAATTATGCACAGATTATACAACAAGAGAAGGATTATCTCATGGATTATACAGGTCATGGTGTGGATTATGCACAGATTATGCAACAGAAGAAGGATACAGGTCAATGGGGATTATGCAGGAACACATACATGAGCATTTAATGTGTAATAATGCCACTTTTTGTATTCCAGTAGTATGTAATTAGAGATGGAAGAATAATTAAATTAACCTGGATGGCTGGACCTGAATGTTGAGAGTCTAGGTGATATTCATCCTTTCTTAGCCTTGGATGGCAAAACTGTTATTTGGGGCAGAAGACAAAAGTAGCATATAATATACAGTTCCTAAAGTCACTTAGTCTATATAGTCTCTGTGTAACAAATTGCTGTGAGTTATTTTTGGAGGATATGCATTGAGGGTGTCACAGGCCTGAAGGAAGGAGGATGAACATCTTGGTCAATTGATTGGTCAGAATGGAATGTAATCCGATCTGTCTGTGCTCCAGGTAGCTGAACATCCAAGCATAATGAATTATAGTTCAATGCACATATATGATACACACCTCATTAATGGAAAAAGTAGCCTCAGAGTCACCAAATATCATTGGGAGTGAGAAGCTAGTACCATTAATAGTACTCCCACCATGGATATATTTTCTTGAGTTGAGTGTCACAAGAAGGCAATTTGAGTAAACTTTCAAGATCAAAAAAGATGAGAAAGTGAAGATTCAGACATACATCGATGCATCAAGGGATACATTGCATTGTAGAGCCAGGTGTTGGGCAATGTGCGTAGCTAATCTGAGATTATGCAAAAGTGTCACTCTGAAGTTTCATCACTCACAAATACAACAAAGAGAATAGCACAAATACTAGGTGGAATTCCTGCATTAAGAGTGAAGATGATCTAGAGTGAATGGTCAAAGAAAAAAGACTCCAAGGTATTAGATGTACCAGTCGATTGATCATATCTGTAGTTGCATTAAAGCTAGTCTTTGCCCTGTGTGAGAAATAGACCATGGCTACAGTGACTGAGATGTCGGATATGGCAATCATGCTGCCTCCAGCAAGAGCTATTTTTTCTTCCAGAACAAGATCAGGAAGGGATGTGTACCTGAAACTGAGGGACTATCAGATGGTAGTTCATGCTATGAATATCCACTGACCCTTTGATGCTGAATGCTGAACTAATTTGGCAGTTTGAGAGCAACAGACATAGAACTTACTTGTCATCAATGCTGCTGCTGCTGTGCAAAATATCCACTGCAGCTGATAAGCAAGATTAAATGTTCCCATGTTGTCTAACACTTACTATGACCACTGGAATGAACTTATTCTGAGAAACTGTAACAATTTCGAGATTGATTCAGAGGGTCTCATCGCACTCACTAATTGAAACACGCCAGCAGTAGAAGGTTTGGATTGCATATGCAAGAGCCTCTCCAAAAAGAAGCATAATTGAGAATGTTCTGTTGCAGGTTCATTGACCATGATCATATGATTGAAGAACAACAGACATAACAACAGACTTCCCCCCAACCGCTGCTGTATTATTATGTAAGCTAGTGGACGCAGACATTCAGTTACGTACGTGCCATCACGTATTCGTAAAAACCCACTAGGTACAAGTTCATCCATAACTCGGTGAGGCCTCCAGATTTCGGACTCACCATACAGAAGAACCTGTTCAATTGTATCACCTATCAACACGAAGGCAACCTGAAATCCATCTAGTGACGAATTGAAAGAAATGGAAACTTACCAAAGTTTGTATGAACCAACGGTCTGTATTTTTATATTTTCGGAAGTAGAACCAGCCTTGAAGCATTCCAGCTGAGAAGAGCACAAAGGATCCATATCGAACTGAATGATTGGTATATTCTCACCGCCATAGAGTCTGCCAGAGCAGTTAGAATTGCAGGATGCCGCAGTGTTACTCAACAGAAAAACACTTACATCGAAGTGACGATCACTATCTCGATGAAAACACCAAGGCTATGCAGGAGTATCAACATGGATTTGAGTAACTGATTAAAGAGCTTGCGTATTGCCAGGCGTTGCAGCCACAGTCATAGAGTAGGTTCAAGTAGGAACGAAAGCAAGATGATGCTGTGAGAAGGAACAGTTGAGATCGTGGGGTACTTATATCCATCGCGGTATTGGCCTCTTAAAGTCGCGGTTTCAAGCTGAACAGCATTGACGGGCGTTGCAGCAACAGTCATAGAGTAGGCTCAAGTAGGAACGAAAGCAAGATGATGCTGTGAGAAGGAACAGTCGAGATCGTGGGGTGCTTACATCGTGATCTGATCTCTGGTTGTTAGCATTGGCCTCTTAAAGTCGCGGTTTTAAGTTGAACAGCATTGGCGGGGTTATCAAATGTCTGAAGCCACTGGCACTGACCAGAGATTCTCACTGGTGGCCGTGCCATTTCTGGTGCGTACTTGTGGCTTGACAACATCATTGGAGCTTGATCACCTAGATATTAGTAACACTGAAGAAGCCACCTCGGTCGGAACTGCTATGTAGAGCAAGACGACGCCGAGGGTGAGTGGAGTTGTTCACCTCATATGACTCGCGACGAACCTCGGGTTCGTTTGTAAGCGGGCTAGGGCGCTATTAAAAATGTACTGCCAGTGCCTCACAATTTAGTGCATAGGTCTTGATCTCAGTGTCAACACAAAGAACCTTTTATTCCCACACAGAGCCAAAATTATGGAGCAACAGAGGGACGTATGAGGCACGGAGGGAGACGAGCTTGTACAATTGTGGAGATGACAATGGCGGAAGGAAGCCACGGGCTCACCGAAGACTCATAACACACTTGTCACCAAAATCACTGCCGTCGCATCACAACTTTTCACTGACCACGAGCACGACAGGTGGCCACTCTTCCGTTCCCGATACTATCTCGGTCTCATCCCCAGTCTAGATATTACGCATACAACTTCGTCATACTGACTCATACACTATAGATTGGCACACGCGCTCCATAAGAATCGCTGGACGGATACTTGGTGATTATGCAAGAAAAATATCAAACAGGAATGATTAGGAATATTAGTAGGAGTCATTCTGCACCTTTACGAGTCGATTCAAAACCTGATTCTGAACGTCAGAATAGACGGATTTCGCCGAAGCGACTCCAGACTAGGACATATGTCTGCGCATTCCGGCACACCGACGCTGTGCTTCCATCACTACCGTAGGCTCTGCACTGCGTACCATCTTATCGACACTTGCTTCCGGGTACTTGTGCTTTTCTTAGCGTCGTAAATCGAAAGATAATGATGCAATGAACGGGTAGAACATGTAGTCTGAGCGGCTGTCACATGTTATCCCGATCGTCCTGTGTATCCCGTAGCCTGGTACCCGCTACGGTCGTCACCCTGGCCACCCTCAAATCTGTCAAACGCTCCTTTACGCCACCACGTGAGCTTGCTAGATTCCAGAAACGACTGGCTACGCGAGGTTGATTCAATTGGACAGGAATTGACAGATATTGATATGGAAGGAGTCATTATTGAAAGGCTTGTATAGGAAACGGGAAATCCCCTATCAAATCGTTGGTTAGGTTACGAGAGGGAGAGAAAGTAGGGTACCTGCTGTTGGTCGGTAGAATAATCCACTGCGTTGTTCATCGTGTACGTTGCCTCCGTTCCTGATATTTAAGGGATAGCAGACTGCTCTGCAAACAATATCATAGGCACTGAATAGGAGACGCTCACAGTTTGGGGATCGGAACTGGATATGTCTAATGGTACCCCGGGCCATCACACGCATCTTGACGCAATGCATGTTGGGATGGAACCTGGCCGTTCCTCAATGGGACCTTGTTCCAGTGTACTTTTTCCTTCCCTCCCTCCCTCCCATGATAAGCGCACTGAGCTTTTGTTTTGTCATTACTCAACATTCGGCATATGAATCTCCGTTCGAATCCCCTTCACCAGAGCGTTCAGAATAGAATCAAGGGTAGGTTCGGTTCTTTGAGGGGACGTTTTCGTCGCTCGATCATGCGTCTACACCAGTGTCGAGCATCAAGGTTAGGTGAGGTAGGAAGGCAGAGTCGACAAGGATCTCCGATGGTTTGAGGGCCGGAAACGGGGATCTGCGTGCTAGGAGGCGTTCGCTACTGTCCCCACACATTCTTATCCGCGAAAGGAACAGACATATTATTCCCATCCGTCCATGTCCAACAAGGGGTTCCTACGGGAGACGGGATATTGTGTTTCAGAAACCTGTCAGGTCGTTAGTTGGATAGTACGACAAGAGAGATACGACACCTGATTTACTTCCATCTTGACCGGGGCCCCGACAGCCTGCATACGGATGTAATGGTAGTCCCCTCGATAAGACTGTAAGCCGTGCGCGTGAATCGCTGCCATTGCTAATGAACAAGGGGGAGGATACTAACGAGACAACGCCCTGATCCCTTGCCAGTGACTCGTGGTTGTCGGCGAAAGAATAAGATGCCTGGTAAGTTAGTTTATGTACGAGAGGGATACAACAGGAAGTATGGTTATGGTCATGTTTCTGTACATCCGCACGGAAAGGAACGTCAACCACAGTCGACTTGGAGAATATGACTCGTTGCGAGTACCTTACACATTTTCATTGTTTGGAGTATATTGTCCAGTATAGGCTCACTGCTGCAAAACAAAGGTGACCCTATCAAGGACACTAAACCAACGATAACAGCCACTAAACCAACGGCAAGTGGGGCCAATCGTGAATGCTGAGCGCTGAGCGCTGATCCTTGAGTTCAACAGTTGAGGGCTGGGTCCATTGGAGAAAAAGGTGGTCGAGAAAACGCCAGAACCCACAAAATGCTAGTGGGCACTTGAAAATGTCGTTGCGATGTTGCTGCCAGACCCGCGATTTACGTGGAAGCGTATCCAACCAAAGCCGGATCATGTGACAGGTAGTACACCGTGACTTCTGACGCGTCGATTACTTACAGTAAATTACTCAGTAAAGCTTGTCGCCAACTTGTCGCGTCTTTCTATACGCGGTTCTCACGCGATTGACGCTGGAGTTGTGACCACGGTGAGATAAAGTTTTCTTAGAACGTTTAATTTGTCTCGTAGTACGGTAGAACGCACCCAATTCTAAAAGTATGAATGTCGATCCCATTCAAGCTGGTACTTGGCTGGTACGTACCGTACCAGGAAAGTGCCAAATGGTACCGCTCCACTCTAATCCGAGCTCGCTTCAAGAATCGCGGGCGCGATGAGTCCTTTGTGAGCAGATGGCGAAGAAAGACCCTCCCTCGTGATGATTCCCGAGCGCTGAATTTGTTGACCTGAATAATGAAAGAGTCGTCCACTATTCACTGGCACTATTTAAGTAGGTGACATTACCCTTTCTTTCGTAGTGCCTGATTGTTTACGCAGATACCCTGCGATACAGTGCAAATACAGTGAATATTTTCTTGGATATAGGTACTTATATCCAGACCTTGTGTTCGCAGTTGAATGATAGTCTCGCAGTAATTCACGGAAACAGTATGTGTACTACGGATGTACTAAGGAAGCCCTCGGCCTGAATTGATTGCGTTGGCAACCTGACTAGTATTCGGTCGATTGAAAGCATATCTAGAAGAGGTCCATAGTCAGCACTATCATCAACTGCGAAATAACAACTACCTCTCATAGCTATCAAGATACAGCTGCTCGGTCGAGCATGTACTTTGGAAGACTGGATGCGCGAACAGTCGCGCCAAATAGCCATTGAACTTGGATCCTTCGGGAAACTCGAATCCACGATAATGTTTCAGAACGTTAGATGCTCTGAATAGCCCTATCGTTTGATTTATTGAATATCAGTTTTCCGTAACAAACGGAAGTTACTTACACGGCCCGACCATTACATCTGTCCAACCAAGATCTTCGTTTCCTTCAATCCACAGCCCCAACCCTCTTGCCAGAGCTTTCTTCTCGCCTTCACCCGAGAATCCATAATCACCAAGGATGTCCTGCTCAGCACGTTGTAAAAGACTAACAAGTGTTTCGATCGAAGCGTGGAACTCCTTTCCTGCGGCGATCTGTGCATCGGGATTCTGGGCCTGGAGAAAACGGTAGAAAGATGGTACAACGGCGCGACTGACATGGTCTGATTGGAGTTTGACAAGTGCACGTGCATCTAAAACAGTTAGTTAGTTATCAGGACGGATGGTAAGAAGATCTGTCCACATGGATGAGTCTTGGATGGTAAAAGGCTGTTCTTTGTGGTGTTTGATGCCAAACTACACTTGTGAGCAAACGATCCTTCACAATAACTGCACTCACTCCTCAAGAAATTCAAGGATAACTGTACTCTCATTCAAACCTCTTTGCGGGTTGTAACTGGTCAGTCTTAAAGCGGGAACCAAGCCTTTAGGCGATAGCTCCAAGAGATCTTTGGGTTTCTTGTACGGGTCCACTTCGTCTACTACCATGGAACCAACAGCAGATAGAATGTTACGTCAACTTACAGTACTGTTATATCATCAGGTCTCGGTTAAGAGAGCAGAGAGCAGCAAGACCTTGTACGGGATACCGAGAGTTTCAAAACCTAGCCAGACCCGCTGAACGAAAGGGCAGAAGCAGCTGCCAAAGAGAGTGATGTCCTGCGGTTCCACATGCTTTTTGACTGTTTGAAGAGCACTCCCTGTACACTCAGTATGATAAGATTTCCCAGTATCGGCCATGAGAGCTGGGAGAGAGCAATGGGTTATGACGTAATGTGAGCGGCGTCAGACGTAGTAGCCACATGACCACTTAGTCATCTTTATGTAGCTCGTCAACAACCACTATCGTGCGTCTCATTTTCCACAGCAAACTCGACCCAAAGGCCAGCCTCAGCATTCCCTGATCTTCTTTCACTCATATGATGCAGCCAAAATCCAAACTTTTGTCCGAACTTTTCAACTTTATATCTGACCTAGGCTCGCACCCAATTATCATGAGGTCTTCTTGAATTAGACTGCGAGCGGGAAACAGATATACTGATGCAGCATACAGCTTTAAGCTGACTAGGTGTTTACCGATGTGTTCGGCATCTACAACAGCTCGACTTGCTTCTTTCCTTGTGTGCCGTTTTTGGTTGGGAGGTTAATCAGTCGCCGCTCTACTTCCAATCTGACCTGAGTGCCACCTGATCCGGAATTAGCGCATCAGAAGCTCCTTATCCTTCGAGTTCCTTGGTACTTATCAAAGCTCTTGACTCAGGCTCTCCCAGGACTCGGAGTAAGATGGGGCAAATATAGACGATAAAACAATCCTAGCACCTTACACCCATTAGCATATCCTTCATGGATTCCCCAACCACCGAGAAAAGCAGCCTGGGTCTGAAAGACGATATTGCTACAGAGAATGTGGACATAACAGACTTGACCGAGAAAGAGAAAGAAGCTTTGTATCGCAAGTTGGATTGGCATCTTCTTCCTATTCTTGCAGTTCTGTTTACTATGTCCTTTGTGTACGTCTTCCTGGGATTCCGGAGCTTGATCTAATTCTTTCATAGAGACCGAGGAAACATTGGTGTACGACCAAAACAATCGCGTCTTTTTGAGCTCACTTAGTTAGAATGCTCTATCGCTTGGTATGATACAAGACTTGCGGCTAGATATTGGTGTCCGTGCAAATCTCGTCACGTCAATATTCTATATCTCGTACTTTCTGTTCGAGGTACCTTCCCAGATAATGCTCAAGCTCACCTCTCCGTCAAAATGGATCCCGACAACAATGTTTGCTTGGGGGATTGTACGTATTTCTTGTCAACTTTTACAGCTCTAACCCACACCCAAAGGTTATGACCTTGAGCAGCCTGGCCAAAAGCTACAACACAATGCTTGTGTATGTCAATTGCCCTACGCGGTGCTTTTTCTGAAATCTGATGTCTTAGCGCACGATTCTTCCTTGGGTCAGTCGATTGGTCGGTTGCTCGGCAGATGCTGATGATCATCTAACCAGGATGACGGAAGCTGGTATAGTCCCGGTAAGGTTAACGCATTATATCCGGAATCGTACTAAACTTGCAAAGGGGACCATGTTCTATCTGTCTTTGTGGTATCCCCGTGCAAAGGTTGCTCGTCGCGCTGCTTACATATTGGCCACGGCTAACGTGGGCCGTAAGTACCCCCTTGATGCGTCTTATCTCCAATACTGACTTGATTCAGTTGCTTGGGGAGGTATCCTTGCCTACGGAATCGACAAGATGCAAGGGTAAAACCAAGTCCCAATTATCCAAAGTCCCCCTTCTGACTTTCGCTCTCATAGCATTGGAGGACTTCCCGGATGGGCCTGGATTGTGCGTCTTCTAACCCTATCTGCTCAACATTAATTTTTCCAGTTCCTCCTAGAAGGTATTCTTACGTGCATTTTTGCTGTCATAGGATTTATCTTCATGCACGATGTGGGTACCTAGCCGTTATTCTGTTCATTTTCTCGCTCATACAATCTCTTTGAAGTTCCCTGATCGTGCCAAATTCCTCACCGAGAAAGAAAGAGCGCAACTTTTAGAAATCCTCCGAGATGATGCTAAGGGTACCCCTAAGTCTTTCCAGTGGAAATACCTTGTAGCGGCTCTCACAGACTGGAAGGTGTATGTCCTGGTCACCATTTATTTGGGGTAAGTGACTTTGTGGGTGACAGATACTCCGGCTGACCAGGCACAGGGTGCTTACGACCACCTTCGATATCGCACTGTTCCTTCCAACGATTATCAAAGACATCGGGTTTGGAGCTGCCAATGCCCAGCTTCTTCTTGTACCTCCTCATGTACTTGGATGGCCGTCAGCTTCTTTCCATCGCGCCCCTAAATCTGCTCATGTATTTCAGCATCACAGTGACTTCGTCTATTCTTTCTGACAAGGTGAACATGCGCGGTCCCTTTCTTATGGGCTTCTCTGCTATCGGAATGATTGGCTTTGCGATACTCCGCTCTTCGGTCGGTACTGGTGCCGTTGGGTACGTTGCAGTTTTCTTTGCGACGATTGGTACTGCAGCGTAAGCTGATTGCTATCTGTTAACACCCTTGATTCATACTTGGGTAGCTGCACTCCCATTTCTATAACATGGATCGGAACCAATGCCGGTGGTGAACTGAAGCGTGCGGCCACACTGGGAATTGTTCTGGGTTTAGGATCATTGGGAGGGTATGTACAGCTCTGCTTGTTGTGTTGATGCAATACTGATACGCTTCTTAGTATCATATCATCGTTCACTTACCGCACGCAAGATGCTCCCCGGTATGAGACCGGGCACAGTGGTACGTTTCTAGTTGATCAGTTGTGACGCCAATCAGTTTTCTGTAGTTGCTTTGGGGATGCTTGCTTTAATGCATATCATTTTTTCTATCCGTCGCAACAGTACTGAACAGATGACAGATTTACCTCCTCTGCACTGATCTCTTCCGTGTTTTGGGTAAAGAATAAAGCGAAGGCTGAACGTTGTAGGAGTGAAGGAATTGATGATTCCCGGGCAGCTGAATTTGCTGACCTGAATGATGAGAATCCACTATTCAGGTAGATGACATTCTAGAATTCTCCTTTCGCAGTGCCTAATCGCTTCCGCAGATATAGTCTATGAATCAAGCCTGAAATACTTACGAGTACTCTCATGTCCTGTCATCCGAGTGCAAAACGGTTCTAAAGTCTGATGCCCACTACCTGCCAAGAGCTGAGCGCTGAGCCTCAGGTTCGTACGATAATTGCACGCAAACAGTTAGTTTTCATCATGCGAAGTCCCCAGCCCGAATTAATCGACCTAACATTCGGCTCGTGTCCGTTGAAATATCTAGAAACCAGACAAATCAGTAATACATCCTGCATCACTATCAGAAGGCAAAGCTATCTCGTGGCTATTCAGATACAGCTGCTCTGTGGAGCATGTGCTTCGGAACGCGTGAACAATCGCGTGAACTTAGATCCTCTGAGAAAGTCTGATAAGCTATTGATTCGCTGCACATCAGTTCGAACGACAAATTACAGATGAGTATTGAAATGGCTTCACCGTAACATCTATCCAACCAAGGTCTTCGTTCCTTTCATGTTTAATTCACAGCTCCAACCCTCAAACACTTCTGCATGTTCTGACAGACTGACCAAAGCATCTTTCCTGTTGTGATCTATGCAACGAGATCTTGCACTTGGAGAAAACGGCACGATAGAAAGATAGCAGTTACTACGAATGTGCGTCAATTGACATGATTTGATTGACCAAGACACGTGCATCTAGTCAACAACTGGGATCATCATGGATGAAAAGGAGACATGATGATCCACAGCACAGGAATCAGTTTCGAGGCGAAGAAAGCTATTCTTCGTTTAATGCCAAAAGGCGATCTTTGGATTTCTTATACGCGCCACTGCATACAGCCGAGAACGACAGCAGACACTTAATAGATGTTTGCCTCCACTTACATGCAGTATAACCAGAAAAGAGAAAGTAGAAATGCCTTGTGTGAAGTGCCTAGAGTTTCAAGACCTAGTCAAACGGCAGACTCGAGGCTTAGAACCGGCAGCCGCCGAAGAGAGTAATGCCTGCATCCACATGCTTTTCAAGAGCATTGCCCGTAGAATCACTATGATGCATGAGAGGTCTAGGGCCGACTCCTTGACGCGAGTTAGTATATGAGATCTAGATTCTAGACAACAAGGACAAATTGTGATCGGCAGCCTCGGCTGTCCATGAAGGTAGCTCTTAGCCTTTCCCGGTATAATCCATTCAGTGGCACTCAAAGTGCGTTCATTAATGAAAGGCCAGTCGTGGACGGGCATGTATGAACGACAATAAATGACGTGCTAGATTCCGACTGCTTATCAAGTTAATCTGAGGGTCTACAACTTGAAAGGTCATTTCAAGTTGCAGTCAGTTCACTATTTAATAACAACATATCTAAGATTATAACTCATCCCCAACCCGTGTTTGGGCAGGTACATCCTCAACCACCCGCGTCGTCCCCGCAGCCTCGTCAAACACCTTTTTAACCGTCGTCGAAGCTCCGCTAGACTTCATACTCTCAACCTTCTTGAGCCATTTTCGTATGGCTGCATTTACGAGATCTGGATTCTCGAGATGTACCCAATGAGCACCCGGGAGAGTCTAGAAAACAAAGAATTGAAGCGCCAAAGTCGTGGAACGAGTGATCTTATACCTCGACAGTTAAAAGAGGCAGAAACTTTTCTGATCCGAGGAGAACTGCAGCTTGAGCCCAGTTGGCTACAGGATCCTGTAAAGAGTCTCAAATGGATAAAGCCTTGAAGCATGGTGTACACGTACGTCAGTGGGATAGATGGCCAAAACTGGTACTGGGATAGTATGATTTCCTTGATCGTTTGCTAATTTCCAAGAGGCATGACGATTCTGTACGTTTTGTTAGTCGCCACGTCCCGAACGGAAGATACCGCACAGACTTGTGTCGTATAAAACTGTAACGCTGTACAAAGAATCAATAAACCAAAGGCAAATCACGTTGGAACGCACTGTTTCTGAATCCTTGAATACTATACTGCTCAACGAAATAATCTTCTTCGACTTCGGAAAAGAAAGGAACAGGAGGAATCTTATGATTCTTCAGTCAAAGCCTGATGAGATTAACAAGACGGAGATTAATACCTCGAGCAGATGGTCGTATGCGCCCACGAAGGTTTTATCACTCGTGAGATAGTGATCTGGCGGTGGAGAGTCCTTCGTTCTGAGGGTGGCACGGATGGTCCGTCTGATATCCTTATCAAGTTCAGTCACAGCGTCGGAAGTTCGGGTGTCGAAGAAGACTTGGTAACGTAGCTTGGGAGATATGACTGGTAGGTCTTTGGTTTGTAAAAAGGGATTAGAGGCAGGAATGTACTGTGAACGAAGTTAGGGCGGTGAAGACGGAGGAAGGAGAAGTGGAAGAATATAAAGCAGCGACGTGACAGATGAATAGGCTATCAATGTCAAAAACAACCTTAATTTTGAGTTGTGGGAGCTCATGTCCGCCACGATCGAGGAAGCTTGTCGAAGTAAAACACGTACGGGTACGACGATACTGATGACACCATGGAAAATGTCAGGTCTCAAGCGAGCTGCCTCGTAGCAAATCGGTGAAGCCCAGTCGTGACTAGATGCGCCTCAGTATCGGTGTTATATGCAATAGCAAGCAAAACCGTACCCCATACACAGAGCATTGGTAACCTTTGCATTCTCGAAAATACAGATGAGATCACCGACGAGGTCGTACATAGTCCCAGAGGATTTGACATCACCCGGATGAGTGGATTCCCCAAACCCGCGTATATCAGGCACGATCAGCCGGTAGTCTTTCTAAAAGAGTGGTCTGAGATGATGGACGGTGCCAGGGCGACTTACCTTAAATTCCATAATCTGATGGGCCCAGGAACTCCAGAGACCAGGCCAGCCGTGAACCATGACAATAGTTTGTTTCGCCGTAGGGTTTACATCCACGTAGGCTAGCGACGGGTTTAGTCAAGTTGCCTTGGGTGAGATGGAATACCAACTGAGAGTGAGGTCCACCGCGGTATTGTTTGCATCTCTCTTCACTGCAGGGCACGTAGCAGATACCTTTTGATATTGTCTGGGGTCAAAACCCGAAGATCCTGCGAGGATGTGTGTTGGATTGAGGACAAGAACGAGCAGCAACCAGAGAATCGAAGCAGACTGTAACATTGGGCGTTACGCTGCAAAGATATTTTAAGTTAATGGTAATGTGGGTGAGAGGTTCTACGACGTCACGTCGACAGCACTTGCAAGTTCGGATTTATTTTGGTACCGGTTGGCCACGCATCACCCGGCCGGTGAATGTCTGATAATCATATGAAAGGAAGGAAAAAGAGCGGCTATAGTCAAGGTTTAAGCATGCAGGCAAACCGCATTAGGAGAGTAGTTGTTGAAACGGTCAGCCTAGGCACGCTCTGCCCAACTTGGATTGGTCACTGGTTCAAGCTCTCTCTATGAGGGACGGCCCTCAAATGCATTCAGCAGAGGCCGTGTAAAGAACTACATGTACAAATCAGGCGAAAGGAACGCGTCAGGGTCACATGATGATCCTGACCAGTGACCTAAGTTTCCATGCAACATCTCAACAATGAACCATTCGCCCATAGGACGCTACGGACGCTACGGAACGTTAGCCGATTTTTGTGCTTTTTCTGCTCCTAGAGACCTTGTTCTTACTGTGAACATGCTGCAATAACCTCAATTCGCTCAGAAATGCCATGCTGTCTTCAATAGCCAGTTTTGAGGTCGAATCACTGGCATACAGGATGGAGTGGGATGGCCATATGACACAAACCATCAAAGCTTTATAGTCAAGCGGCCAAATCTTACATCTTGATGCTGCTCTTGCTTTACCTTACAACGCTCGTCGTCGTTTCTCTCGCCGCAGCAGGCATTCCGTCTTCTCTTCGTCAGCAACTGGCCGCCAGTGGCATCGATGCTGTCTTTCCAGATGATCCTGGTTACGCAAATGCCAGTAAATCTTGTAAGCCAGCCTCCAAGTTCTCTAATACGATGTGCTGATGCGAGTGAAGATAATTTGAGGTTTACATTTGCACCTATTGCGGTGGTGTTTCCAACCAGCACAGAACAAGTCTCAGATGCAGTAAAAGCTGGTGCTTCACATAATTTGCAAGTACCCAGTCCGTCTGTTTGTCCCTTCTTAGCATAGCATTGCAGGAATGTTGCCGCACGTAGTGGAGGGGTACGTACAACTTCCCACTAGCATTTGCCTCATACTGACCCAATCCTAGCATAGGTTCGTGTAGCCACCACTTTGGAAATCATGCTAATGGACGAAGCTATATCGCCAATGGCCTAGGTGGCAAGAACGGTTCTCTCGTCGTGGATCTGAGCAGCTTGATAAACATCACCTATGACGCCACCACCGGCTTAGCAGACATCCAAACTGGGAATCGACTGGGAGATATTGCGCTCACTTTGAATGATTATGGCCGCGCACTTCCTCATGGTCGTTGTACCTATGTTGGCATCGGTGGGCATTCAGGTACGCCGTTACAGACGCCTCTTCACCATGGTTACGTTGTGCAGGCTATGGAGGATTTGGCTATATTGGAAGGATGTGGGGTCTCACATTGGACACTATACGCTCTGCGACTGTCGTCCTCGCAAATGGCTCCATCACAACTGCCTCGGAAACCCAAAACCCTGAACTATTCTGGGCAAGTATCCTTCGTGAACCTCTACTCAAGACTAATCACGTCAACAGGCAGTCCGAGGTTCCTCACCCTCCTTCGGAATAGTAACCTCCATCCAAACCCAAACCTTCCCTTCCTTCAACGAAACTTCCATCTATCTCTACTCCTGGGACCTCACTATAGCTGAAGCAACCACCGCTCTAGCCTCTTGGCAATCCTTCACCGGCTCCTCTCAGATTCCAATTGACCTAGGCGGCGAAATCGTCCTATTGAAAGGTTCCGCACCTGGTCGAGTGGGTGTTTGGTGGTTCGGAGGGTACTATGGTTCTTTCACCTTGTTCAACTCTACCGTCAATCCCTTCCTTGAGACGTTTCCTCGTCCTCCGGATTCGACTAATGTGACGCAGGGGGATTGGTTAACGGGGCTGGAGGCTGTAGCATTCGGTGTAGGTCCCCTCAATACAAGCACGGCTCCAGATCTGAGTAGTGGCTTCTATGCCAAATCGCTTATGACACCGGAAGGGGAGCTGATGAGTGTGGAAGCGATGAGGGCTCTGGTGGATTATCTTGGAAATGTAGCGTATTTCTCGGATTATGTATGTCTCCTTCTCACTTGCATTCCCTTTTACTGATTTGGTTTCGGTAGGGATGGGATATTGAAGTCGAGCTCTTTGGTGGTCCCAATTCGGCGATCAACGCGGTTCCGTTGGATGCGACTGCGTTTGCACATCGGAGTGTAAGGTTTAATATGCAGTTTTATGTCGTTCCTCCGAACTTCACTTCGGGGTCTGTGTTCCCCGAAGGGGCGTTTGAGTTGTTGGATGGGATGGTAGAGGCTATTACGTCGAATATGCCTAAAGATTGGGATGTTGGGTATGTGCTCTCTTCGTTGCTGGGGTTCTAACGCAAAACGATGGTGTGTAGGGCATACACCAATTATATCGACAACCGTCTTGACAACTGTAAGGGCTTTCTCTGATTGGATTGACGAGGAGTTGATATTCTTAAAGGGCAAAAGTTGTACTTTGGACCTCACTACAATCGGCTTAAAGGACTAAAGCAAAATTTCGACCCTGCGGGGATATTCCACTTTCCAGACGCCGTCTAAGCTGACGTAAGGAGGATTGTTGTACCTAACGCATTACATTGCTTGAAACCGCTGATCTGTTTTCTTGCTAAATACTTCACCTTGTGTTTTATGGCCCCTATCCATTTTATCCAAAATCGGTAAGGCTTTGACAGTGTCTCCCGCTCCGAGAGCAGCTCTGAGAGCATCCATAACTCCGGTGTAGACGTTGACTTTGTCACCAGGCCCACATTACCGTATCTTAGCTTACTTAGACCCGATTCGAGCTTCAAAGCAGTGTGCACATGCCAGTTGATAGTCATGTGTTCCGCTTGCAGGATTGATCAAGTGAAAGAGTTTTAAACATCTAGATGATATAAAAACACAGTCTGAGTAGTTTATCAACAATATGAAGCCAGCGAAAGCCTACGAAGTGCGAAACGGCAGTACTGTACTTCTGTGAGTTATATCATGATGTGCCGCTTCGAAATCGATTAGCGCCTCTCTGATCACAGATATCACCTCAGGGGCCTGGGAACGAGGCTAACCAACATATATTTAGTGTCGGTAAGCGGAGCGCTACATCGACTCACGTACGTCAGCTTGTCCGTCTTACTGACAGTCCGGTTCCGTATTCTGAAAGGAACTTGAAGGAAGGAAGGGAAAATTCACTGGCACAAGGTTCCATCGCAACACGCATTCAAAACAACTTTTTATGATTCATTGTGAAGGAGAATGGACAAATACCTTATCTCACATCAGCTTCCATATTGCTCTAACGGGTAGCGGGCCATGCCGGTTTGGAACTGGCGCTTGATGCTTATGATTGAGTACATAAGCGGGGGTCTCCACCCGCGACAAAAGAGGACAAACGTTAGCTCGTGAGATGAATCATCAAAGCTGTAGCGACAGGCATCCGACCCTCTGAAGTAATTACAGCACATGCGCCTTTTGAGCATCCCCTTCCGTCGCATCATCGTAAGAAATCGCTATTGAAAGGAGGAGCTCTGAAAGGGACCACCGTACGTACCTACTGTCTTCTCCTTCGAGAACGATCTGCTCATGATCATCCGGGATTTGATCTGCTGCTGAGGGCAGTTTTGAATGTCCCTTCCTGGCGCAATGAGGCAAACCGATGATCGATGAGGATCCGATTGCTTTACCGAAAAGAATGGAGGAGCCTCAGACATCGGTCTCGTCCCCTCTATCAGCAGCAAATCTCACTTGTACAGAGAGAAAATGAATTCTGAAAGGTGGTGAGAATCGGGTCAGAACAGAACGGCACTGGCAAGAACAAGAGGTTCGGGAAAAACTCTTGAAAAGGCTAAACGGGACTTTAGGGTTAGAGTTACGTACCGGACAGGAACCCGACGACAACGCCAGGCGAGAGATCGATCACGTCACGGTGTCTTAATTGCATACGACTCTCCGGCGGTTGAAATCCGATATACATATTCAGATCTCTTTGGACCTCTCAATGACCTCTGGGACATAGATTGTCTCAAGTGCAAACACTCCGTTAGGGCTCGGTAATAGACCTAATGTAGGTCCTCGAGTTTCCTCGCGTCACTTCGGAGGGCCTGGGAATCATCCCTTCTGAGGGTTGAGCTAACACTTGACTGACACAAGGGTATAGGGCCAGTCACCGGTCGCTGATCGGTGCTTCTTGAACGATCTTTGCTAGCTCTGAGGGCAACCATGATGCATCAACCAGTCCCTTGATGAATAAGAAATTCGCAAATGTCATGTTCAAGTGTTTCTGGCCTTTTAGTGCCATTGGATTATGATAACACGAGTCACTGAACACACGATGTCAGAATTTATGTATTCGTCTGTGCTCTGCTAACCAGTTCACACTATAAGTAATTCTGAAGTAGGTTCGCAAGACTGCAGACTTGTGGAGAGCGGTCTGACAAAGGCACGGAACACGCATTTGGCAAAATCACGAGGCTCCCATCAGACGCCTTGGAGTCTAAAAAAAGCTAAACCTATATCTCAATTCAGAGAATCCCCAACGTCCTCAAGGCCTCACTGTCCCGGTTCAGCCACCCCCTTGAAATCATATGATGTACGCTGTCAATTTCCCTCCGAAGCTTATCACAGGTCGCGATCGGATGATAATCGTGACGTTATAAACTCGCAGTGGCTGCGCTCTTAAACTCGATCTATAGGCGGTTTTTTGACATATGTAAATCCATGCTGTTAGTTGTCTTGAACATTTTAGACATAGTGTGCCATGCCCGACTGTAGCCCGACTGTTTCCTGACTGCTCAATTACAAAGGAGAAATTTTCTTTGACATACATTGTATCAAGCCACTGACACAGCGAATTTAATTTCACTTTTTTGGTTGAAACGGCTCGGGATGGATCATGAATCCGCGTTGTTCAATGGATAGTGCATCTGAAACTCCTGTGAACCAAGATCGGGAATGATTCGAAAAGATCTCGCGCAGTGCTATAAAGACTGACAACGATGTAGAGCTTTGTATAACAAACCAGGATGCCTTTTTTCAAGAAATGCCTCGCAGGTCTTCAAGTAGTCTTCTTACTTCTCGTCCTCCCTGCACCTGTCTCAGCTGCAAAATGCACCAGTCCTTCGATCCGCAGAGAATGGCGATCTCTGTCGAAGTCTGAACGTGCAGACTGGATTAGAGCAGTCAAGGTTAGTATTTTCCTCGATTCTTGCCTTCTTCATGACAGTCTATTTCTAGTGCCTCGCCTCGTTGCCGCATAGTGACTCCCTTAATGCTACAATCGATCCAAAGGGCAATCCTCCGCTTAACACCTCTAGTTCTTTTTATGATGGTACGTCTAGCATTAATCGGAAGAGGA
>QLOY01003640.1:0-11986 GCA_003313965.1 Megacollybia marginata
ACCCCCGACTACTGAGAGTCGAAGGTAAAACCAGAACCAACAGTACTCAGTTCACGCCGCGGCCATCTGCTGACATCCAATGCCACCCGGAGGTGTACAACTCCTTAAGCAATAACTTCGAAAATGTTTTCAACTGGATTCGGATCAAGTTGCAAGCACATTTGCCTGACATTTATGATGAGGTTAGGGTCTACGCCGATGTCTTGAGCACAGCCCCTGCTTACCCTTTCACTGGCTTCGTCGTTAATTTCAATGTTGTGACAAAGGCTCATAGAGATGCGCAGGACCTGACTGCATGCGCACTTCTAATCCTGGGAGAGCATGAAGGGGGAGAGCTATGCCTTTATGAGCCCGGTTTGGTATTTCCTTTAAAAGAAGGAGATTTGATGGTCTTTCATTCGGGGGAAATCACACATTTTAATCTTCATTTTAAGGGTTTAAGAGCTTCCTTGGTCCTGCACAGTGACAAGGCAGGAAAGGATTAGGCGGAGACGCAAATGGGGTGGGCCCAAAATCGTTACCTAGTTAGCTAATTTACATGTCTAAGTCATGTGTTTCACGTGCAGACTGGGGTTTAAAAACCTGGTTCATCGGCTGTCTCACCCTTGAGCCCCTTCTACGTGGCCTGACACTGGATTAATATCCCTTCTCTTGTACCCTTCTTTTGTCGCCCCCCTCCCCGACCGTCATTTACGGTTTCTTGACAGGTTATCCTAATCAAGTTAAAGCTCCTAAGTGCAATTCCCCATCGTAAAATTGAAACACAATGCCACCCAGGCTGAAGGTCAGGAATCCGTTTTTTGTATTTGGCCTAGCTGATTTATTTCAGAAGAATTGGAATAACATTGAGCTTTACGGTTTATGGGCTCCTTTGCCACTGTACCAGGGAAAAGGCACTGATGCGGTAAGCAAAGTCTCAGGGGCCATCAAGAAACTAACGGGTTGTAGCAAATCAGAAAGCCTTTTGACATCGCCGGGACAAAGTATGAGGTAGGGAAAGTCAGAAAACTAGACGCATACTGACACCCGTTATAGAAAGGCAAAGAGGTCCGCTGTCTGTTTGAGGGCAAGCTTTATGTAGCCACACCAAAATCGTCCCAAGATTTTAAATCGTTTTTGGACTGGGTTAAGGCTATATGGCAGGCTAAGCAGCAGAGAGCAGAAGCACAGCAGGGTGGTAGGGTTCTTTTCAATAAAGTTGAATGCACTGACCACAAATTAGAAGTCCCAATGGAGGAGGAAGGGTTTGAAGGCAAGGACGGAAAAGATGAAGCTATTAAAGCTGGAAAAGGTATACTTTCAGGTGGTGAAGTACATACTCACTCCACGCCAGCTGAAGCCAAAAAGCTGAAGCGAAGCGGAGCTTTTTGCGTTCCTAACCCACCAGGCACCATGGATAAGCACACTCAATAAGTATACGACAGGTTATTTGAAACCCCAAAGCCACCAATGCAAAACAGAGACCCTAGCGGTGAAGACAGTGAGGGGTACGATAGTTTGGAAAAGCCTGGTAACATTTCTTCCCACAATGCTTAGAACTAACTCTACTCAGAGTTACCAGAGGAAGGTCAAGACTATTTTGCTTCATCTGGAGAGGATGACACTCCTGCCCAAATAAATGTACGTATCCGTCATTGCCTTATTAAGCCCAAGGTTTGAATCACTTCAAATAGCAAGACAACGATAGCGAAGGTGGCAACGGGGTAGGTTTATACTCAGGAGGGTATTCTTAACCGATTACGATGCAGATCGAAACACGAACACCTCCACCCAACAAACGGAAGCTAGCCCACTCTCCTGCTGCTACCCCTAGCTGTCCTCGCAGAAAGGGAAAGAAACAACGAGAACATAATGATATAGACGTGTCGGGCAAGGTCAGCGAGGCCAAGCTCAAATACTTGGGGATCAAGGGACTAGTTTCTTTTTGTCGCCTAGGTAAAGAGGCTATAGTTTACTCTACCTTGTTAGACATGCCCTTTCCCGACCATGCATTCACGCACAGGGAAGAGGAGTCCCCCTTTTATAGGAACATCATAGACGTAGTGGGGGAATATCTCATAGAGGTCAAAAAACTTGACAAGGAGCATGCATTGGCCAAGGTCTATAACACTCTCACTTCGACAGCCAGTGAAATGGTTCTTCAGAAGGTTTCAAGTTTTGTGAGTGTTTCTTTTATGCTCAGCATACAGCTTATCAACTGCTCTAGTGTGGATACGCAGCAGTCAGCACTCGACGTATCTACAGAGACAATGCCACTCCAGTCGTCATCGTTACTTGTTGCTTAGGTATTATTTCTTTCTTGAGATCCTTAACTGAGGGTTTGGATAGCTGGGGATCCCTCTCTTGTAGCTCAGAGGGCAAATTGGCTCTTGGAGCATAATCGCTATCTTCATCGGGGCTTTTCGGTAGAGGTAAGCCTACTTTACGCTCAAAAGTTATCTGAACTTTTTCAGGATTCAGATCCGTCAAAATGGAAAGAAGGAGAATTGGTCCAGCCTTTTGCCTCCCAGGTCATCATAGAAGTTCTCTCCAGCTCTCTCATTCATCACAACTATACCAGCGAGGTCACCCAATATCTTAGCTATGGGAGGCAGGTGACCAGGATAATGCAGTGCTTTGCCGCTACTGTGGTAAGTCATCAGCAAAGTTAACACTTTCTAGATCCACTCCATCCTTATGCAGTTCACTGGTGGGCGACGCCAACCCAATCACTTCAAAGAAACACTCTTTGGGCCAGTTTTTCGCTCCTTATATCATTACCATGAGAAGCTTTCAAGCGAGCAGTTTTCAAGCAAGTTCATGGGAGGTTTAGGTAGCTGGTTATGGAAGCAGGCAACATATAATCAGTTCATCAGTCTTCAACAGTAACTTACTCTACAACAGCTTGAGGGCACCAGCCCCTATTCATTTCCAAGACGTTCAAGCAAGCGAGGAGGAGTGGGCTAGGGCAGTGAAAGATTTGGAACTAGAGGAGAAAGAGCAATGACCCATGCAACTGAGAACCGCCTGGCAGGCCTCCTACTAGTTATATAAAGTTTTAGATATTTTGCAGAATTTCGATCCAAACGCATTTACCATACCTCACACGAAAGCGTAAGACCCCAGCTGAGCCTGTACCTAGCCCTGTGTAAGCCTGTGTGAAACCTAGTGTTGCCCCATACCAAACCTAGTGAAGCCTGTGCCTAACCTGGCTTGACCCAGCAAACCTGAAAATGAGGGGCTTATGCCCAAATGAGGCTAAAGGCAACACAGGTTGATCTGGGTTGACCTTGAGAAGACCTAGAAAACTTCGAATTTCCGAAACCGAGTTCGGAATTGGCCAATCCAGAATGCGTTGCACTACCGTCAGTTCCACAATCCATCCTTCCAACGAAACTACGGTACCAACTATCCTGAGTCTACTCGCTGCTAATACGGCCTTAGGTCCTGAGGCCGTGATACCTGCTTCAATTAGTGCTCCTGAAACGCGATCAAAATTCTGAATATACTCCCACACAAATTGACAGATCTTTGCATTAGTGGGAATAGACCTATCACCATATCTCGACTTCGATCCTTTTACCCCGCAATCATCAACGAAATTGTTGACATACTCGGATACTGATTTGATAGCATGTTGTACACACCTAGAAAATTCTTGAATGCTATTTGTGTACCCTTGAACGAGTGTAGTTTGTTGATGGGCCCCTACTGGAGTGTGAAAAGCTTGGAGTGGACAGGACTTCACTGCTACCCAACGCGCATCGAAACCTGAAAAAAGATTGAGTAGTCCATAAAGGGAATACCCTAGAAATGATTCCGCAAAGTCATTCACGTTAGGAGGTAGTGCAGAATCTTGTACTGTTACCGTGCTCAACTCTTCTAAGTTGATAACAAGTCGAATACCTCCTTTCTTTGCGATGGCAAACATTGAAGATCGATAGCTTGATGAAGTTGGCTCAAACCTTCCTGCTAGTTCCTGTTCAACAATCGCTTCCCTTACCTGTTCAATGATAGCTAGTGGAACCGGAATAGGTCTACGCTGTAAGGCGACGAGCAAAATGAGAGCTTATCAGGCCACTCAAAGACTCGGTGAAACTTATAATACCAAAACTAAAGAATACATCAACTAGCTAGTGGCTTAAATACTAAGTGGTTATCTTGGGGTGTAAGGAATAAGGTTGGAGGGGAAAGATATGAAGGGAAAAAGATAAGCTATCTCTGCCTCATGTTCTGCGATAAGCTATCAGAAGTTAATTTAAGAGATAGTGGATAAGGGAAATGAAAGATAGGGTGATATGAATGTGAAATTCATGAAATAGTGTTCTGATAAGGCACATGATTAGTGTGAAATCATAACATTACCCCCCCTTTAAGATCATGGTCCCCATGATGGTGTTGTGAAGTGAAACATGGGTTTGAACGAGTCGAGAATAGTCCGATTGGATGTAAGAATGATTCCTCAGGTGGAAGAAGTGGGTTTTGGTTTGTCTGGGTATTGTTTGTGGAAGGTTTCCACTTCTTCTTCAGCATGACGTACATTTCCACGTGGTTCCCAGGAGTTTTCGGCATCTGAATAGCATTTCCATTTGACCAGATATTCAAGATATCGTCCCTTTTTACGACTGTCTAGAATAGCTTCAACCTCGAATTCCTCCTCGTCTTCAACCAAATCGGGTGGTGGTGGTGTGTCTTTGGGTTGAATGTCGAAGGAGGGTTCTGTGAAGGGTTTAAGAAGCTTTTCATTAAACACATCATGTTTCCGTCGCCAAGTGGGGTTTTGTGGCAGTTTAAGGCGATATGCCGCTTGTCCCACTTTTTCTTTGATTATGAAGGGTCCATATCATAAATGATCTAGTTTCTTGGCAGGTCTTTGGGTTTTGATGTTTGTTCCTTCCAGCCACACTAGGTCCCCAGGTCTGTATTCTCGAGATTCGGAGCAGTGTTTGTTGAATTGTTGTTTCATTGCAGCCTTTGCTAGGGCCAAGGCTGCTTCTGCCTCTTGTCTTGCGTTAGAAAGTCGTTTAACCCATTCCGTTGCTAAAGGTACTTGATCTCTTTGTAGCTCTGTTCCGGTGTAAGGGTGGTAACCATGATCGGTGAAGAAGGGTGATTGTTTCGTCATGGAATGAACTTGATTGTTGTAACTGAATTCCATGATGGCACACCATTCGCTCCAATTGTCCTGTAGGTAATTGACAAATAGGCGAAGATATGCTTCCACTTCTTGGTTTGCCCTTTCCGTTTGGCCGTCTGTTTCTGGGTGATAGCCTGTGGATAAATGCTGTTTGATACCGAGTTGTTTGCATATTTGGTCCCATGCTTTGGCTACTGTCTGGGGTCCTCAATCTGATATTAAGATTTCTGAAAGACCGTGGTATCAGATTACTTGGTCTCATACTAGATTGGCAAATCCTTCTGCACTGAGTTCCATGTGGGTGGGTTCAACATGTATTCGGTGGCTATAGGTGTCAGTGAATACTTCAATTGCATTGAAGCTGTTGGATTCGGGAAGAGGTCCGATCATGTCTGCTGTGATTTTTCACCATGGCTGTTTAGGGATGTTGTGGGGATTAAGAGGGGCATGTAATGGTTGTCGATCAATTTTATCCTCTTGGCATTTGATGCAGCCATCAACGTAGCAGCGAATTATTTTTTGCATTTGAGGCCACCAATAATTTTGCTGAATGAGTTCCTGGGTTTTGTATCTCCCTGGATGTCCAGCTAATGGATTGTCGTGATAGTCTCGGATGATTCGTTCACGTAGTTTGTGGTTTTTGGGTACGTATATCCGATTGTTGTAAAAGATCAGTCTGTCCGATTCTTTCCACCTCTTGTCTCTGCTTTCTAAAGCTTGTTTGGCTGAAGGATCTAATTTTCGCAATGGATCCTTTAACTCTGGTAGGTATTCTGGTGGGTCGTGAATTACGACTGCTTCTAATGCTCTGAAAGTCATAGGTGCTAGCATGACAACATTTTTGTTGTCCTTGTGTCCCATGTCGTGGTCTGGTCTTCTGGATAATAGGTCTGCTTGTTGATTCTGCTTGCCTGGTTTGTGATGTAAAGTATAGTCGTAGTCTGCCAGTTCTGTGACCCAGTGGGCTTGTCATCGATTAAGTTTCTGAGGTTGTCGGAAATATTGTAAATTTTCCAGATTTCGAAGGTTTGTCTGGCTCCTAGCACCAGGTGTCTCCATTCCGCTAGTGCTTCCATGATGGCGAGCATCTCTTTGTCGTAGATCTCGTAATTTCGTTCTGTGGGTGAAAGCACCTTGGAATGGAAGGCGACTGGGTGCCATTTGCCTTCTATTTGTTGAGAAATTACTGCACTGATTGCTCCTTCTGATGTGTCTGCTTCTATCCTAAATTGTCCTTCATCTTCTGGTATACGAAGGCAAGGGGCTGTTGTAATGGTCTCTTTCAGGGTGAATGCCGTTTGTTGTTCTGTTTCCCATTTCCATGCATCGTTTCCGGTTAACTGCATCATGGGTTTTGCAATTTTACTGTAATTTTTGACGAATCTCCTGTAGAAATTGCAGAAACCTAGAAACTGTTGTAGTTCCTTTTTATTGTTGGGAATCGGTCATTTTCGAATGCCATTGACTTTGATTGGGTCCATCTCGACTTTGCCTTCCGAGACGATTAATCCTAGAAACTCTATCTGTTGTTTTTCGAATTCGCATTTTTCTGGTTTTAAATAAAGCTTGTTGGCACTGAGGATGGACAAGACTTGGCGAACAAGTTTACGGTGTTCATCTAGGTTGTTGGTGAAGATGAGTATGTCGTCGATGTATACGAGAACCTTCCCTGTATTGATCAGGTCTCGTAAGAGTTCATTCATCATCATTTGGAATGTGGCGGGTGAATTCGTGAGTCCGAAGAACATTACTAGAGGTTCAAATAATCCCCGATTGGTTAGGAAGGCTGCCTTCCATTCATCTCCTTCTTTGATTCGTACATTGTTGTATCCCCATCTTACATCGAGCTTTGTGAAATACTTGGCGCCTTTCAGTTTGTTTACTAGCTCTTGGATGAGGGGAAGAGGATATCAGTTTTTGATGGTCATGTTGTTGAGTTTACGATAATCCTGTACTGGCCTTAGCCTTCCATCTTTCTTTTTGATAAAGAAGAAGGGTGAGGCCATGGGAGATTTGGAGGGTTGGATGCGTCTGGTGCATAGATGTTCTTTGAGGAATGCGTTGAGTTCTTTCTGTTCATCCAGGTTCAGAGGATACACTTTGCATCCTGTTGGTTCCGATCCTGGTTTTAGTTCTATGGCATGGTCCCAAGGTCAATTTGGTGGGAGGGTGTCGAACTCGGTCTTCTCGAAGACTTCTTCGAACCCTTTGTACTGTTCCGGGATAGGATCTGTCTTTTTGTTTTTCTCGAACTCTTCAGCTAGTGCATTGGTGATGGATTGATGAGCTCGCATGAAGGCCTTATTCCTTCGAACGTTGCGAGAGGGTTTTGGGTACTTCATCCAAATCCTATCTCCTTCTATATCTTCTGGTTCCGGTTCGGTGTATCCACATGCTGTGGGACATCTGGTGAAATGTAATGATCCAGTGGTCCAGTCGATCTCTGGATTGTGGAAGTTTAACCATTCGTGATGTCTGATCATCCTAGGTTGGTGACTGCAAACTTTTGGATTTCAGAGTGTCCTTCCACAATCATTCTCATTTCTGCGTAGTGTGTGATTTTTCCATTGTTGTTTTCTGTACCATCTGTGTTGTATGCAGTGACCGGGTGTTCCCATCTGTGTAGGGATAACCCTTTTTCTTCTGCGAACCATTGACTGATACAGCTACCTGTGCAACCACTGTCAAGAAGTGCCTGTGTCTGATATTTGGTTCTCTTTTCCATGTCCTGGAGCTCGATTTGAATATTTAGCTCCTGATCTGTCTTTGTGGTTCTAAAGATAAATTGTTTAGGCTCATGGAGATCTTCTAGCCAGTCTAGAGCTTCGTTGGTTGGGATGTTCAACGAGGTGCTGGTTTACTTCTCGTTGTTTTTGATCATGTACCCACTGTTTTAGTGTCCCTATTCCTGCTTCGGCAGCTAGATCTCATAGTCGTGATAGAACCCATAATGAGGAAAAAGGTTTTGGCTTCTTTTGTTCCGATTGTGGTTGTTCCTGGAAGTGACCCAAAGAAGGAGGGTTTGGTTCTTCGTCTTCGACTTCTTCAATCGTTGTCTTCCATTTGTTTTCCATTTTGACGCTGGATTCTTTTGCATGTGAAAAAGATGTATTCCTATTATACAATGCCTCAGGGCATGTCTGACAAGAAGCGTGTGCATAAGAATCCTGACCGGGGGATGACGAAGTTGCGTCTACTTCGCTCCCATCAGCTTTCTTTAGCTGTTCTCTTTCTTCGTCTGTAATGTGAGTAAAATTGATAAAGTCCAGTGTGCGAGTAGTGAAAGGTCGTTTGGGAGGAGGTCTGAGATTACACCAACACCCAGGGTGTTTGCTGTGACAATCGGGACATTCTCCTTTGCAATTTCTTGCAAAGTGATATCCCATCTTTTTGCAATGTCGACATTCAAGCAATCGCTTGGTTTGATTTAAGTCGACATCCATGGGTTGTCCTTGTCCTCCATAGGTTTGGGCCGGTGTGTATTGTTCTGAAGTGGTATGAGCGGATCGTTGTGGTGGGGCATGTTGTCGAGGTGGTATGGGCTTTCCAGTATGGAAGGCGCTGAATCTCGTTTCTTCTTCGAGTGCCATTTCTATGTTGTACAGCCTTTGTTTTACCGCCTCGTATTGGTGTGGAATTGGTATACCTCCTCAATATAATTCCCTAGTGATTTCGTGTCGTACTTGGTTTTTGAGAAGATCAATGAGGACGTTATCCAACTTGCGATATCCCGCCATGGCTGCTTTGAGCTCGAATCTAGTGAAGTACTCTGTCAAAGAGTCTTTTCCTTGTCACAATTGTCTGAGCTCATCGGCGGCGTTTATCTGCAAGTTTGGATCTTTGAAAGAGCTCTTCAGGCTTGCAATGAATGTGTCGTAGTCATTGGTGTTTAGAGTCCCATTGTAAAAGTTGTCTTCTTTCCAGTTTTGGAGCCAGTCCGAAGCGACACATGATGATCCGTCTTCTGTACCTAGATAAGAAATGACGAACCAGATTTTCTGTTTGTCGCTTTGAAAATCTCGTGCGTTTGCCTGAAGGTACGTGTCGACCGCTAGGAAGAATCCTTCCCATTTGGCTTTGTCACCTGTGAATCTAGGTGGTTTAGCGATTTTGATTTTCAAAGTGGGCGAAGTGGTTGTGGTAGTTGGATTGGGCAGGACATAACCTATGGGGTTTGCGTCGGGTTCTATGAGGATGGTTCCACCATTTTCCTGTTGTAGCAGGATGGTACCCATCATTCCTACTGTTGATTCGAATACTCGGATAACCTCCCCCATTAACGCTTTTCTTGTTGCATGTTCATGGATTTTGTAGGCTCCATCCACTAGTGTGCTTCCATGGACTCTAACGAAATACTTTCGAGTTGTTCATCTTCGAACATACAAGGTTAGTTCAGCAATGATCCACACGTCAGGATGATTGGCTGGTGGAAAATAATATGAAGGTGATTTGGTAGTGTCTACTTCAAAGTTGACGGTGCAGCTGTGTCCATGTCTGTCATGTTTGGAAACGAACTTGGCGTAAAGATGATTTAGTTGGTGTCAAGGTTCAGTGTCGAGGAATTGATACAGAAGGTTCTGCGGTTTCTTCTTTGATTGTTGGTAACGCTTGGGGTTGAACTCGAGGAGTTTCAGGTTCAGGTGATTCGGGTGGAGTGGAGAAGGTCTCTTCAAATGGTACTGGGATGTTTTCAGGATCTTCTGCCCAGGTATCAAGGAATTGATACTCTTCTACCGCTTCTTCAAGAAAGTCTGTTGTGATGATAATGTCTCTTGGTTCAAAGGTTTTTCTGTTTGAGTCGTATCGGATTTCTGAGATATATCCAACATATACATTGTGATAAACGTGTTATGATCTGTCGACCTGTACGTGGGTTACAAAGTGATTCGGTCCATATATGCTGTTGATGTATCTGGTTAAGTCAAGCGGAGCCGAGACTATTGTTCATTCTCGTGTTATTCTGGCGGGTGTGGACGTGTTGGGTATAGACGTGGCGGGCGTCGTGTTCTTTGATGGAATCGTATAAAGCCCTGAGGGTCTCTTCGACGGTGATTGGGTCAGTTTGTTCGATTAGTTCTTGGCCGTGGATTTCGTCAAAGAAATCTCTCTCGTCGTTGGTTAAGATGTTTAGTGTCCACAGTATGTCTGCTGAGTGAATATCAGGAAAAACCCTTTTTAACCTGGATGCCTCAAGGTTGACCTGGATCAACCTATGTCAACCTTGGTCAGTCCCAGGTTTAAGTCTCAATTTTCAGGTCAGCCAGGTCAACCTAAGTCATGTCTAGGTTAGCCCAAGTCAACTCAGGTCAGCCCAGGTCATGTCTAGGTTAGTCCCAGATCAGCTCAGGTTGACTTAGGTTGACTCAGGTTTACTCAAGTTTGCCAGGTTTGCCAGGTCAAAAAGGGTTTTTCCTGATGTTCAATGTAGTGTGACTCCTTCTCAAGAGCTGCTCTGAGAACACCCCAAATTTTCAAAAGGTCTGTATTTGGTGCACTAAATCGTTGGCAACTGGTTATAAACCAATCCTCCAATTGTGCTTGTCTCGCTATCCTCGTTTGAATCTGGGAGAACGCTGGGGCGCTTCCTTGTCTGATTGTCATTTGCGTTTGTTGCGCCGTGCTGGCGTCTTCGTGGTGCTGGTGTGACTGAGTAATTCTAACTCTGCTGTGAGGAGTTTGCCTTCTTCTGACTGATATGGTTCTGACCACACTGCTGTGTCGAACCCAAAGCTTATGTCCGTATTGATTCCTTTGTCTGTGCTGTTGTTGTCTGTGCTGGTTCCGGTATCTTCATAGAGATGCCCCCACCTTCCTCGGTTGATATCGTCGAACTGTTTCTTAAGACTTATGAAGGTTGCTAGGGGGATGTGAGCAGTGTAGTCTATCGGGTTAGTGTTAGTGCCGCTGTCTTTGTATTCCTTGACTTCTGGTTCAGTCTCAGTGGTGACGCTTTCGTACGTCTTTCTTCGACTAATCCAGTCCTGTGTGAAGAGGTGAGTGTAGTAGATTCTGCTAATAGGTCTGGGTGTATAGTCGAATGGAGCAGAGAATTTGTTAATGATGTCGTTGATTTGTTGGTGGATGGCAATATATAGTGTAAAGTTGGAGTTGATTTGTGTTTGGTGATGCCGTCGGAGTACTAATCAAGAAAAATTGGTTTTGCCCTAGGTCAACCTCAAGTTGACTGAGGTCACCTCATGTCAACTTAGGTCAACCCAGGGCCAACCCAGGTCAGCCCAGGTCAGCTCAAGTCAACCTAGGTTAGCTCAGGTCAACCCAGGTCAACTCAAGTCAACTGAGGTTAGCCCAGGGCAACCTAGGTCAACCCAGGTTTATTGAGAAAATTGAGGTTGTGCAAGGTCAACCTGAATCAACCTACATGGACTTATGGATCTATAGGTGTATGTTGCTTTTGTTCAATTATCTCAGGTCAACCCAGGGTCAGCCCAAGGTTAGTCCAAGGTCAGTTCAAGGTTAACCTAAGGGTAGCAAGGTCATCTAGGTTAAGTAGTGTTACATCCGTGCACTTAGACTAATCAACCGGCCCTTAAAAGCCCTTGTTCTCATTATATCTATTCTTTGTTCCATTTATATCCTTGCATTCATTACTCTTACTAACATTCATATTATATAACATTCATAAATAGTCCCTTTTGATATTTCTTTATTATCGACTAAAGTAGATAGCACGGCCTTTAGTATATAAGCCTAGCACCAGTGTTGTATACTTCAGTTTAGAAATCAACTTGGATTACGCTCAATACTCTATTCTCTCTAACTCCTCTCTAACCAGGTATCGGCCCTCACTCTGCCGAGGCTTCGCCGATACCTTTGCCTAAACCCACGATCCAGCAGAGGGCATAGCCAAAG
>QLOY01003643.1:0-11053 GCA_003313965.1 Megacollybia marginata
TACAAGTTGAATATTGAATACAAGTTAAATGCAAGTTGAATGCAAGTCTATGTATAGGTGTTTAGGGCTGGTCTATCCAAGAGGTGTTTGGGGCTGGTTTACAGACACTCAATAAAGTGTAGTATAGGTGTTTAGAGCTGGTCTATCCAAGTGTATACTGGTTATAGGTATTCAATACAAGCCTATATAGGTGTATAAGCCTATAGAAAGTGAAAAAAAAGGTCTATTTTTATTTTCACCACCGGCTTTTTTCGAGAAAAAGTGAAATTCTGAGTTAACAAGGCCATATATAGGAAAATGAATACCACCATTAGAATGGCATTGAAAAGGTGCATCTATTTATATCTTTTGCCTGAAAGTTCCCACGGTCATGATCTGACTAATCTAGGCATTTGCCATAGGAAAATGGATACCATTATAGCAATGGCATCAAAAATCCATATTTAGCTACTAGTTTGCAAAAAGTTCCCACAGTTATGTCTTGCCTAATTGGGTTACTCCCATGGTCCAGTATTGTGATGGCATTGAGAATCTCTATCTATTTGTTAACAGTTCTCACAGTCATGATGCATTGCCTAATGTAGTCACTCCTATGACCTAATGTCTAAAAATGAAGCCAGATATAGCATATTGTAATAGCATGAAAATTGGCTTCTAATGACATCTATTTTTAAATGCTCTTAAGCTTAGACCTTGCCTAATAAGGTCATTCTCATGACAGGGCTGCATAATAATTTTTAGTTGATTTTTAGTGATTTTATTGGATTTATTGCCAATATATCTATTCTCACACTTGGACCTTGCCTAATAAGGTCATTCCTATGCCAGGGCTGCAGAATAATTTTCATTTTATTTTTAGTGATTTTTTGGTGATTTTATTGATGATATGTCTATTTTTAAATGCTCTCACACTTGGACCTTGCCTAATAAGGTCATTCCCATGACAGGGCTGCACAATAATTTTTATTTTATTTTTAATGATTTTTTGGTGATTTTTACAGCAGTTCCAGAAAACGTTGTCATCACATCAGATTTTGATATTTAAAAATAAATGTATGTAAGCCGCCTAAAATGCCCTTTCACCACATCAGCGCTGAAGTCAAGCACCGAGCGCTATGGCTTTTGCAGAACGACTATATTCCAGCAGACGTCTGCGATATTTTTGGTTTTTCTAACCATTCCCTCCAACGGTGGCAAGAAAATGATGCTCTTTATGGCTCTCCTCTCCGTCCAGGTTCACATACGCCAAGATTGCTGGATGCCAATCATATCCAAGACCTGTATGCATTGGTTGGGGAAGCTCCTGAGCTCTTTTTGGATGAGATTCAGGAGTGGCTTGGTATTGTCCATGAACTTGCTATCTCCCGCTCTGCCCTTCATAACAACATCCGTGATTCTGCTCTCACTTACAAAGCCCTTTGCAAGGCTGCCTCAGAAGCCAACCAGGTCTTCCGTGATGCATGGATGGCTGATGCGAAGGCAAGTTGGGTTGCTTCGCAGCTTGTTTTTGTTGATGAATCCAGTAAAGACGACCGGACTATCTATCGTCATTTTGGACGGTCGGTATCAGGGACATGCGCTGTCATTCCAGCTCAGTTCATCCGTGGCATACGCTACTCCATTGTTGCTGCATTGACTGTCAATGGCTACCTGGATACTTTGGTGGTTGAGGGCTCAGTAGATGGGTCGCAGTTTTTTGATTTTATTGTTGAGCAAGTGGTACGTGAATTCTCAATATACAATACCTTCTGTGACTTTGCTCACAGCTACCCCACATGAACCCATATCCCAACGACAACAGCATTCTGATCCTCGACAATTGTGCCATCCATAAATCTGACATGTTGCGTCAGGTTGTTGAAGCGCAAGGATGTCTTCTTGTCTTCTTGCCTCCCTATTCTCTGGACTTCAATCCCAAAGTTGAAGAGAGCTTCAGTGCATGTAAGTCTTTGCTTGTCGACAAATTCAGTTTTTGATGGGATCAGTCAAGAGTTGGATCCGACGCAATTGGCGGTTTATGCGGGATGCAGAATCACCTGAAGTGGCTCTGTATGAGGCGACGGCGATGGTTACAGCAGAGAAGGCACAAGGCTGGATTCGACACTCTGGTTATAACATGTAATGCCTACTATGTACTAGTAGTTGTACTTACCCTTGAGCTGGTGTCGAATTTTTTTGTAAGCTTTGGTCACCTTGACCCATTCAAGAGGCTTGAAACCGACTTGGAGCCAATCTTCGCGGCTAAGTTGATCAAGGTCAGCAGACAAGGAAAAGCCCAGCTCGTCGAGTCTAGCTGCCCATTCTGGATTCAATTTGGCTTGTTCGCAAAAGTCGGTAGCTGTTAGATCTGCATCGGGGGGAGGTGATGAGGAACGAGCATCTTCTATGGTGTACTGCGAAGTGCTAGCGTTGCCACGACGGCGTTTTGATGGAATACTGGTAGGGGATGAGTCCCAATTCGGAATAGGCATTCCATAAGGACTCATCATTGGCATAAATGGAAATGGCATTGGAGGTGGCGGATAATGTCCCAGTTGGTAAAAACGGTAAGGATTGGGAGCAGGAGGAGGACCATAATCCTCATTGTGGGTTGGTTTCTGTGGAGTAGCAACTGCAGGCTCTGTAGCCTGAGACGGAATAGATGAAACTGAAGGAGTTTTCTTGAGGGCTTGAGCAGGCTTAAAGTGGTTTGATGCCATAGGTGGCATCTCCAGAGTTGCCTTATTGTTGAGCTAGAAGTATGTTTAGCTTGAAACGATATTGGTGATTCACCGACATACAATATGGTTAGCCCATGAGCTAACGCGGGCCTTACTTCGCAAATCAAAGTGAAGGTCAGCTGGACGGTGATGAAAGCACTCAAATTCTGGATGAATGCTACATGTTCCAGGAGGATACTTCTTGTGAATTTTGGCTACAAGATCCTCCAACTGTCCATCAAGGCGAGCCTAAAATGTGATGAGATGTTGATTGCCAATATTTACCTTCTCACCCTCTTTTGCATCGGTCCGAGATCATCATCATCACCTTGGAACTCGTCTTCATATTGTCTGTTTGGAGCTGGGGTATTGGTACCAGCATGAGATGGAACCAAAGTTGCAGTAGGCTGAGAAACATTACAATGTCAGACAACTGATCTATCAGTAAAGGAGACATACCGGAGCAATGTACTGAGGGTTGCGCATCCGAAGTATTATTACCGGAAGGGGTTTCTTGACAGATTGGGCCTGAAGCTGACGTAGCATTGATTCGAAGCCTAACGCACTGCTGACAGGTACTTTTGGACTATTAGCAGGCATGCTAAGATGATACTCAAACGTGTCCACAGTAAGATATTCGATTGGGATGGTGATAGCTGCAGATACAAGTGCTCTGAAAGCATCCCATGAGGTGCCAAATTGGACGGCTACAGGTCCTTTTTTGAGTGGATCTTGCTTCATGGTTTTGGTCCTCCCCTTGTCCTTGACACGTAAATCATCTCTCAGCAGATGAATCACAAGCTCAAATCCTGTACTCTGTAGCTCTGGAATAGGATTAGTAGCTTTAGGTGCTGATTGACGGGGTCTTCCGGGTGGACGCCTGATAGGCGCCACTGGTATGGCTTCTCTGTCAATGTAACGCGTCAATGGTTCTGCAACACGCGTTGTGTCAGTGATGGGAATCAATGCCGGTGTCATTGGATGACCTAAAGTATGTAAGAAAAGGCCAAGAGAAGGAATTTGAGCGCTCTTATACCGAAAACAGCAATTTCTGCCTCGCTCAGGCTGGGAGAAGGTGGTCCATTGACGGTGTTGTTGATCTCGGATGCACAATCAGTAATCTGGTTATCAACAGATGTTTCCTGTGCATATTCTGGTGGATTTTCGTATGCTGGAGGTGGAGGGCCTCCAGGAATAGCTGGAAACATGTTTTTTAGGTGGATGAAGAGGTCGTCTAGTGATGGGAATTTTTTTTCGGCTGTGCTTACATACATTATTTATTTATTATGCAAATACAGTGTTACAACAAGGTTTTATGGAAACGCTGTAATAATTTTATTGAATTTTATTGGATTTATTGACGATATAAACAAACAATAACCAAGAATAGACCTGCCGTGGTGCCGTGCAGCTGCCTGGCATGGCATATAACAGTGCCGAGCCTTTGCCATTTCTGGCCTATAGGATTTGCAAATGGTTCACTGGCTTGGGCCGTAGCATTTGCAAATGGTCTACAGCATCGCCTGTTTGTGAACAGATCGATTGGATCTCCGCTTCGGACTTTAGCCGAATTTCAGGTTGTCTGTCGACTAGTTCGTGGGTTAGGATGATTAACACCCCGTGCTCGGCGTAGAGGTTTACTACGGTGAGTCTTTGCAATTGTGTATAAAGTTGTTCAATAAAGAATGGCTGCAACTGGTTTCGATCTCATCAAAACTAAGTTCTAAGTCGAAAATGTGAAGGCTAAGCTCTTCAATAGAACCAATCTCTCACGGTTGGCTCCAGATGAAAGGGAACCTCACTGTGCAGTGACGGGAAAATGAGGCGAGCTGACTACGCTACTGAGAACGAACGACCTAAGCGAAGGAGGCGAGGTAACTAAAACACAACCAAACAACCCAACGCAAAAGGTAGCACTCTCTAAGTACTGCCCTGACGCTTCTTCTAATTAACAGAGATGTTCTATCCCCTTGTAAGTACGTGAGACTGGTTTAACTACAAAAGAGACTTGCTTCGAGTTGACTTAAGCGAACTGTGAAGTTCCAATTAGGGCCGTTAGGTAAGGCCTAAGCGTTGCGGGTGAGACTCCATTTAAGGGATCTCAAGGGTCACTGTGCGTAACAATAAAAGAGGGTGTTCGTTAGAACGAATGGAGACTCCGCTTGGAAGTACTCAAGAGTGCCAGAGTTCAAGACTGTGGACTTAGGTTGCCAATGTAAAAGGACACTGGTCTTAGGTGCGCTTAGGGAATTACTCCTTAGGGCGGGTGGCGGCAGACACAGAGGAACTGTTCTGGCTGTTAAGCAGTACTGAGTTCGTCAGCAGGGAGTGCGGCCTTGAAAATACAGGAGAGGAAGAGGTACTAAGTCAGTGACTCGCACACAAGTTTACTTCGGTGACTACAGGAACTGTTCTGGCCCTTAGGCGGTACTTGGTTCTCTTAACTTCAAGTGGACGATGTCGGAGCAGGGTGCTCGGACACTCTACGATGCAAATGTTCCCTTAAAACGGTACTAGTTAGTCTTAGATGCAGCAATTTCTCGTGCGATTAGATGCTATGTAGTCTGTGGTTCAAAGTGCAAGGTAGTATATATACCTGCGAAATACACGCTGTTCTGTCTTTGTCTGTATTCTGTCTTTTACTTCGCATTTCCTCCCAGCTTTATACTTCCTAGAACCTTCCAAACACCTGACTTGTGCCAGTCTGATTCCTCATCCTTTTACTGCCGCAGAGAGTGCCATGCCGTAGATATGTGTCAATCTGGTATCGTCATTTCAGCATGACACATCAATCCTCCTTAAGCTATGGAGGAAGGTTGCCGATGTCGTACTCGAATCCCTAGGTTGAAAGAGTTAGCAGGCAGCCTTGTTGTGTGAGTGCTGCACTGGCTCCAATACTCCAATAGTTTGTTTCTCTACTGCTAGGAAACACCACAGCGGACTCCTTCAAGGACTTATCTCTTTTCAGTTTTCCTGCTTAATGATAATGTTATGCTGCCAGCATAGTCCCTGTCTGGACCCATCCCTAAGTCATACTGGTCGCTCTAAGACTTCCCTGATCTAGCTCTAAGAGAGATATCCTAACACCTTTACTGGCTGACTATGGCCTTAAGACTTTCGTTATAGTGTAGATAGTGGTCAAGGTAACGGCGCGTGAGTTAGATACAGCTGACCGAGCTCTAAGCCCAAACCAGCTCGTCTTAACTCTAGTTTGACTGTCCGTTCGAGTAGTACGCTCATTATTCGACACCACCTGCCTCTTATGACAAGGGGTACCTTCGAACCTATTGGCTTATCCCTTAGAGAGTCTTTCTCTTGTTTAGGGGATGCCTGGAATTTGCCTTAGGAGGCATTTCAAAAGACTTCTGGCCTTAGCCACCTAGCGGTCTTATCATCGCACAGGTTGACAAACTATGGAAAGAGTACTGTAATGCATGTCTGTTCTTAGAATTTGCTTCATTTGCATACCATTTTTCAGCAATAACAACAGGACTAACACCAGGCAAAAGCAAGACAGTGAAGCCGGTAACTGCAACAACGACAGTCCAGCCAGTTCAAGATTTGCTGACTGGGCTCTACACAATGAAGGAGGCAGTGAACCAAACTCAAAACAATGACATGTCGTTGGATGCATTGGGAGGTGACTTCCTAAACCAGAATGGACACCAGAACGGGGGTTTTTCCATGGATCATATGTTTTTTCTATTCAGATCCGATCACAGCAACTTATGCACAGCACTGGGCACCCACCCCAACTACAATGCAGCTCAATCAAATTTCCCTGCAGCCCAGATGAGTCTCCCCATAGGTCAAACAGCTTATATGCAATTTCTCTGCAGCCCAATCCAATTTCCCTGCAGCCCAATCTAATTTCTCTGCAGCTCAATTGAGTCTCCCACCTGCAGTGCAGCTCAACCGAATTTCTCTGCCACCCAAATGAATTTCCCTGCTGCTCAACCTAATTTCTCTGCAGCACAGGCAAATTTCCCCACAGCTCAAATGACCTTCTCTGCAGCTCAAATGAATTTCTCTGCAGCCCAACTGACTTATGCTCTGGCTTAATTGGCATATCCTCAGCCCAACTTCCATGCAGCACCATTGACTTATACTCCCACATCTCAATTCCCACCTCATTTCAGCAATCAGTCATACTCTCAGTTCAATTCAAAGGAACCTGCTGTGGTAAATTCAGAATTCACTGGTCAAGTCAGCCAAACCATTTCTAATCCTATGCCAGTGACCCCTACACCTTCTCCTGCTCCAGTCACTCAGTTCAATTCAAACACACCTGCTGTGTTGAATTCAGAATTTGCTTGTCAAACCGTTCCTAATCCTATGCCAGTGACTCCTATGCCTTCTCCGGCTTCACCAGCTCCAAGCCCTACAGTTCCAGTACATTGGTCACCTGCCCCTGAGCCCTCTCTGGTGCTGCCATCCTTGAATTTATCTGGTCTAACTCCAGATGCACCAGACAGTCACCACAATGCATTGCAATCCTCTTCTACTACCACAACAGTACATGAGACTTCTGAAGTGGCTGATGTAGCCATTGAGGTCGTTCTGCTGTCGCCACCAAGAGGACAGTCGACATATGTTGCAGGGGGACTGACTTCAATTGTACCTCCTTCACACCCAGAAAACACACTTGAAATGGCCACACACAGAAGGTTCCGATGCAGACATGGACAGAGACAGAGATGATGATCTGGAAGAGCAACAGGAATGGGATGTTTTGCCTGTGGGGGGGGGGTTATCAGAAAAAAAGAGGAAGTCAGATTTGATCAAAGGTACTGAAGATGTTCAGGTGGATTTGACTATGACAGGTTCTTGTCCCAAGCACACAACACCAAGGCCACTGAATTATGCTGATATGGGAGGTTGAGGAGGTTGAGGTTGAGGTGGTTGAAGTGGAGGGAGACAGAGAGGGAAAAGACATGGTAAAAATCAAGTTGGTTGAATGTCATGTACATCTTATTGGCCGATGGACAACAAAAAATCGAGCCATTCGTGTTATACGATATACGGCAATCTAGCAAATACACGAATAAGTGATGAGTGTCTTCAGTGCAAGTGGAAAAGCGACTCTATTACCTAGCAAATACACGAATAAGTGATGAGCTAGTACTGAGTTAACAAAAGAAGACTTTTAGTAACAAATATACAAACCGTCTTCAGTGCAAGTGGAAAAGCGACTGAAGACACGTGATATAAGTTTATACTACTAAGTCCATCCACAGCGTGACCTTGTAACAGTAAGACACGAAGTACGTCAACACACCCCCTCAAGGGCTAGACGAAGTGGATGGAATGATGTGTGAGGCCTGGGTTATTTGATTTGATTGGGTTGCTGGTCAATGCCAGCGGTGAGACCAAGTGACGCTGCATGTCGGGTGTGAAGTGGGAGGGGTAATGCTTTGGTCAATATATCCGCAGTCATGTCGCTGGTTGGGATCCAATTGATCGCTATAGTCCCGGCCGAAACATGTTCACGAATGAAGTGATAACGCAAATCAATATGCTTCGCACGGTTGGACACAACATTGGCCTTCATCATGGATATCGCGCTGTCATTATCAGAGAGGAATCTGAAAGGACACAGGAAGGGAAGATCAACAGATTGACAGAAGAGTTTGATCCATAGAGCCTCTTTGGACGCGTGCGTGATGGACATATATTCTGCTTTGGTGGAAGAGAGAGCCGTAGCTTTTTGTTTGGCGCTAGACCAGGATACGAGTCCCGAGAACATAAAGAATGCGTACCCGGATATGCTCTTGCGATCATGTTCGTTCGTAGCCCAGTCCGCATCACAGTACGCAATGGAATCATTGCAAACTTGCTCCCCATAAACAAGCTTCCAGTGCCTGGTTCCCAAGAGGTAGCGTAGCACCCCCTTAGCCACCAACAGGGTGGAGCGATTGGGGGACGTGTTCCATTGTGCCAGAGCAACGACGGTAAACGCCAGGTCAGGTCGTGTCCAAGAAGCCAGATAGAGCAAGGATCCCACTATACGCTGGTACGCATGGGTGAGCGTCGTCGGATCAGTATATCCAGGTAAAGCAGTTAGTGGTACTGACTGGTCCTCAAAGTGTTTGGAGCGTAGTGGAACATCCTGGTGGCAAGCGGACGAAAGGCCATGCGACGCGACAAGTTCGTCTATAAGGGACCCCTGAGAGAGTCTGAGGATTCCCCGTGAGCGATCATATTCCACCGTGATCCCTAGAAAGAGCCGTATAGGACCCAAGTTGCTAATCGTGAAGTGCTCGTTCAGGTAGGTGATGAAGTATGCGTACAGCTCCTCTGAGTTGGTGGCGGCCGCCCCATCATCCACATGAATGGGCAATAGCATGCGCAGCGGAGAACCATCAGCTGGCATGGAGACAGATGGGTGGGGGGGAGAGAGCCAGGTACCAAAGAAAACCCCATGATCGATCTCACAGTGATGAAGACCGAACTGCTCAAGTACAGCCTTGAGGGTGTAGTACCAAGCCCTTCCAGCCTGTCGCAGTCCATATAGAGCCTTCCAAAGACAGAGGATAATGTCCCGATTGGGCTCAGGAAAGTGGGGGATCTGCGTGCAGTAGACCTCCTCTTCCAGCGGGGCATTGAGGAAGGCTGTCTTCACGTCGAATGTGAAGATGAACCAGCGGTGGAAAGCGGCATATGCCAGAATGAGACGTATACTCGTGGCCTTAGCAACAGCGGAATAGGTCTCGCCGTGATCTAGGGCCCCCTGCAGGTTGCCTAGGACTACAAGCCTTGCCTTTTGCTTGACTGCGCCAGACTCCGGGACGTGTTTAAAGTCGTAGACCCACATAAGAGGTATAGCTTTACGTCCCGGCAGTAGTGCAGGAACACGCTTGAATACCCCCTTGTCCTGGAGACTCTGGTATTCCAAACCCATTGCTATCTCCCACCGTGGCCAATCCGAACGTAATTTGGCTATACGAAACGAAGCAGGTGGCTGAGCGAGATCCGGTGAAGGTGGATCAGGGTGACTGGGTGGAGTGTTGGGGATTGATGCGAGTGCCAGAGGTCGGGGTACTGTAAGGCGACGAGCAAAATGAGAGCTTATCAGGCCACTCAAAGACTCGGAGAAACTTATAATACCAAAACTAAAGAGATACAGCGAATAGCTAAGGGTTTAAATACTGAACGACTAGTCGACGAATGGATAAGGGTATGGCTAAGAGATAGGAAGGGAAAGAGATAAGCTATCTGAACTGCATGTTCTGGATAAGCTATCAGAAGTTTAATTTAAGAGATAGCGGATAAGGGAAATGAAAGATAGGGTGACAACGGATAAGAGATAGGGTGATATGTCTGTAAAATGAAGTAGGGTTCTGATAAGCCACATGGTTGGGCGCTAAAGGTGAGGAAGTCGTAACATTACCCCCTCTTTAAGATCATGGTCCCCATGATGGTGTAGTAAACTGAAAAATTGGTTTGAAAGAATTGAGGATTGTTCGGTTGGATGAGATGATAATTCCTCTATTGAAAGAGTTAGGTTTCGGTTTGTCTGGGTATTTTTTGTGGAAAATATCCACTTCTTCTTCGGCATGTTGTACATTGCCACGAGGTTCCCAAGAATTTTCTGCATCAGAAAATCCTTTCCATTTGACCAAGTATTCGATATATCGTCCCTTTTTGCGACTATCGAGGATAGATTCAACTTCAAATTCTTCCTCTCCTTCGACTAGATCTGGTGGTGGTGGTGTATCTTTTGGTTGGATATCGAAGGAGGGTTCTGTGAAAGGTTTGAGTAGTTTTTCATTGAATACATCGTGTTTTCGTCGCCAAGTGGGGTTTTGCGGCAGTTTGAGGCGATAAGCTGCTTGTCCCACTTTTTTTGTGATTACGAAGGGTCCATACCGTAAGTGATCTAGTTTTTTGGCTGGCCGTTGTGTTTTGATATTTGTCCCTTCTAGCCATACTAGGTCTCCGGGTTTATACTCTCGCGATTCGGAGCGGTGTTTGTCGAATTGTTGTTTCATTGCAGCTTTTGCTAGGGCCAAGGCCGCTTCCGCTTCTTGTCCACCAGATGCTGTAGCATCTATGCATAAATTACTGACAGCTTTCCAAAGAGCTTTTGAATAGATTCTGGACAGCTAATATATGCATAGCCTGGCAGAATATGGCAGAGCCACGGCATGATATGGCAAACACGGCACAAATTGATTTATTTAAATTATATAATATAAAACCTATGCATAGATTATGGACAGACTACCAGCCCTATACAGTACTACGTATAGGACGATAATAGGCCTGTGATGCTATATATATATTACCCGATATAGTATGCTTATGCATAGGTCACATGATCATATACCATAAGAAGAAAACTACATAATACT